>JAPYYA010002939.1:0-13414 GCA_028533165.1 Leontopithecus rosalia
AGAAGACCCCATCATCTCAGCCCAAAAACTCCTGAAACTGTTAAGCAACTTCAGCAAAATCTCAGGATATAAAATCAATATGCAAAAATCACAAGCATTCCTATACACCAATAACAGACTGAAAGAGAGCCAAATCAAGAATGAACTGCCATTCACAATTGCTACAAAGAGAATAAAATACCTAGGAATACAACTAACAAGGAATGTAAGGGACCTCCTCAAGGAGAACTACAAAGCACTGCTCAATGAAATAAGATAGGACACAAACAGATGGAGAAACATTCCATGTTCATGGTTAGGAATAATCAATATCGTGAAAATGGCCATACTGCCCAAAGTAATTTATAGACTCAATGCTATCCCCATCAAGCTACCATTGACTTTCTTCACAGAACTGGAAAAAACCACCTTGAACTTCTCTCCAAGGTGCATAAGTTGTACCTATGCAACTATCTTGCATGTTCTGCACATGTACCCCAAAACCTAAAATGCAATTAAAAAAAAAAGAAATATATTTTGTGCATCGGATTTAGTTCATGGAAATTATATTCTTTTAATTTAAAATTATCTTAATGTATGGATAGGTACAGTATTTTTATTATGTTTAAATAACAAATATATATATATATATATATATATATATATATTATTTACAACATGATGCTTTGAGATATGTGTACACTGTGGAATGGCTAAATCAAGGTAATCAACATATGCCTTACCTCACATACCTAACATTTTGTGGTAAGAATACTTAAGATCTATTCTCTTAGCAATTTTCAAATATACGATACATTATTGCTGTAGTCACCATGTTTTACAATAGATTTCTTGAATTTATTCCTCCTAAGTAAAATGTTGTAACATTTGACCAATATCTCCCCAATCTCATCCTCTAACCTTACCACCTCCCAAGCTCCTGGTAACTATTATTCTACTCTCTGCCTCTAAGAATTCAATTTTTTTGGATTCAACATGGAAGTGAGATCATACAGTATTTGTCTTTCTGTACCTGACTTATTTCATTTAACATGATGTCCTCCAGATTCATCTATGTTATCACAAATAACAGGATTTCCTTCTTTATTCAGGAGTGAATCATTCCATTTTCTTTAGCCATTCAACCACTGATGGACACTTAGGTTGGCTCCATACCTTGGCTATTGCAAATAATAGATGCAATGTTTTATAGCATCCATCTTTCTCTTCCTGAATAAACGTCCAAGTTTAGATACAATGTAGAAAATTCTTAATAAAAATTAGCAACCAACTTGTGAAATATTCTGACTTTTAAAATTAGAAGAAATTCTTCATTTTCAATCCTAAAAACTAATATGAGAATTAAAATAGAATTTTAATGGACAAGTTAAATGTATTTTTAGTTTTGTATTACAATCTTATCTACAGTAATTTAAATTAGTACATTCTTGTTCATAATGAAGTGAAAACTAAACTTGCAGTGATACTGTGTTGTAGATTATATTATCCTGTTTTACAGATAAGAAAGCAGATTTGCAAAACTAAATGCCCATGATAGTACAGTGACAAGAAGAGGCAGAAACAGGATTTGATTTTGATCAGTTGGATCCAAAGCATGTGCTCTACTAGATGGCAATTCTTGCAAACAGCCGGTAATTAGTGGGTGAGAGAAGGGGATAAAAGTAAAGATAGTCTATTTGGTCAAGGCCATGAGCAGGTCAAAAGTAGCCAATACTTGAGAATCTAGGTATGTTGGTCAAGCATCTGGTAAGCTGTCAACATTTATTCTATCATCACTGGAGAAGAGTAGTCCTGAGTGGGTGGTACTGCCTGTGCCTCGATTTTCTACTCTGCTAAAAGAGTACAAGTAGACTGTGAAAAGTAGAGGCACATCATTTAGTGCAAGGCTTAGCCCATAGTGTGGGCTCAAATGTTAGCAAGTCCACAAATATTTAGTCTACCTAATCCACAAAGATTTTGAAGGCCCTGGTATGAACAAGACACCGGGGTTACAATAATGAAGCATCTTAGGAACACTAGCAGTGAACATGGTTTGACTCTTTATGGTCTGTGAGGGCAATGGACATTACACATATTAATTCATATCCTATGTGCTATGGAAGAAGATCACGTGCCTTGATCTCTGTTGCTAGCAGAGATCCAGCCTCTTGGATGGGGACTTTAATAACTGTGCCCTATTATTTGGAGGCAGTGTTGGCTGGGAGAGATGGGCGTGAACAAGACAAGTTGGTCTCAATATTTCAGGCTCAGAAGACAAGACAAAGATAGAATCCCGTAGGAGAGATTGAATCCTGAGAATTAGGCAGAATCCTGGTGAGCAGCACCAGGTACAAAGTCAGCATCACCTCAGCAGGGTGTTTGGATAGGGATTCCCAGCAAGCTTGACTAGAGCATGGAAGGAAGGGCTGCAGCACCAGAGAACCCAGCAGGGCACAAGATCTTCCCCCAGGGCAGATCCTGCAGTTCTCTGAAACTTAGACCTGTGGCTTAACCCAATTAATCTCATAAACTGGGTCATCACCCTGGGTTGCACAGCAAGCAGGGCCTGGCAGCAAAGGCTGGATAAACACTGGCATCAATAAGAACAAGCACTAGAAAGAAACTGGTTTCTTTCAAGCTCTGAGAACAATCAGATTCCCCTGGGTGTTGCTTTCAAATCTGTTACCATCATCAGGTAACTTTATAAAACAGGGCAATTAAAGAGCTAGTTAAAGGTGCCTCAGCAATTTTCCAGACCCCCAGGGATATGAAGACAAGGAAGAGGACCCCCTCATTATCACTGGAAGGGCCCCCACACCTGTTCTTACTGCTTGATGATGAGCTTCTCTGGTCAGTAAACCCAGGCAGGTCATGACTGTTAAGGAATGCATGCTTCATAGAGTTTCAAAAACTCTTCCTGGATTTGTTTATGGCCAGGAAAGAGAGCAAGACTTCAGCTCCTGTGCCCTCACTAACATCAATGTGCCTGTTAAGTGACACCTATAAGGCTGCCCTTGGGCTACTCTAGCAAAGAGAAGTTATGTAACCTCAACCCATCCACCCCCTCCCCTAGAAGGCCCTGCAAGGAAAGAAGGAAAGCTCTTCCTTCACAGCACATGTATGGACTTTGTCCTTAGCAAATGGCAGGAGAGCACCTTAGGGTCCTGGAGTTATTTCCTTGTAGGACTCAAAATGTGAATTGATAGAGCTTCCTAGCACTTTGTTTTGCCAAGAAGTTTAAAATGTTTAGGAGACCTCTGATCTTTCATTTAAAAATATGAACTCTTTCAGGTCAAAAAATATCACTTTAAAATGCAGGTAATGCAGAAAATGGATCCTAGTAATTTGAAAAGGTTTAATGTCTACCAAAACAACAAAATAAGAACAAATTGTATGATCAGACTCCATGAGTCATTAATCCTCACATTTGCTTCTCTGAGCTGACTTGGTGGCATATATATTGGCATCTCCATGTTACTTATGTATTTATGAAGAAATGAAGTTTGAAGAGATTAGGTGACATGATAAATATGACACTAGGTGAGCAGAGTAGCTGAGAAAAGCTCAAGATGTAGGATCTCCATTGAGAACTCAGTGCTCTTTTGTAACCTTGAGCTGCATCCATCCTCCTTCCTCCAGAGTCAGGTCTCTTGACTCACAAAAGCAGCTTGCTTTCTTTTCACATCACTGAACCAGCTGTCCATCTCCTCTACATAATGTAGGCCATCTTAAAAAAATGGATTGACTTGAGTGTAACAGCATCGCCCTTTCTCCTCTCAGCTTGCTCCTCTTTGTACCAGAGGATGTTGTAATCAGGTGTGAAGAACATGAATTCTCACATCCAGGAATTTTTTCCCCTTAAATTACTTTGTCTTATAATATGTAATGTATAGATACAGTAAAGATAGATGGGAGTGGGATTAACCAAGTTGTAAACAGGAAAAAAAAAGGAAAAGGAGTGAATATAGCTCATCTTTAATCTCTTTAAGGGCAAAGGAAACACATTATTTGAATAATTTGTGAGAACAAATTATTTGAAGACAGTCCAGTCTGCTGCCAAATGGCCTCCCAAGGAGGACAGGTACAGAGATGTACTGTACAAAGGGCCATTTTTATATTCAGAGTTGTGAATATGAGTATAATTCTTTCTTATTTTGAAATACTTGAAGGAAAATGTTCAGAGAATAATTTAAGGGACACATCATTATAGAAAAAGTTGATAGCCCCTGTGTGCCCTCCAACACTTCATTTCTCAGCATTTCTTCCCCCCGCCCTAAATTTGATGCTTCATTATTCATTGCATGTTTTTTTGCTGTTTCTATAAATTAATGTATCCATAAACAATATGTACTATTTTCAGATATTTTCAACATCATGAAATATGGACAGGTTTTTTTCTTGGTTTAACATATTTTTACGGTTTTTGTTTTTTGTTTTGAGACAGTTTCACTCTGTTGCCAGGCTGGAGTGCAATGGCGCAGTCTGGGCTCACTGCAACCTCCACTGCCTGGGTTCAAGCGATTCCCGCCTCAGCCTCCCAAGTTGCTGGAACTACAGGTGTGCCACCACACCAAGCTAATTTTTGTATTTTTAGTAGAGACGAGGTTTCACCATGTTGGCCAGGATGGTCTCTATCTCTTGACCTCTTGATCCACCTGCCTTGGCCTCCCAAAGTGTTGGGATTACAGGTGTGAGCCACCAACCCCAGCCTTATGTTTTAGATATTATATATGTCTTATATGATTTTCATGTTATATGTTTTATATTATTTGAATATTCCATATTTTTAATATATATTTCATATCGACATATTAAATATATTTTACAGAATATAGCTCTAATTCTCTAATTTTAACTGTTGTATCGTATTCCATTTGTAAATAACACTTATTTTCTTATCTGTTTTGTACCAAGACATTAAAGTTGTATATGAAATTTCTCTAGCTATAAATCTAGAAGACAACTTTGCTATGTCATAGAGTATAAACATTTCATCTTTGCTGGATTTTGCAAAACTTTTTCTAAAGCGACTGTATCATTTTATACTCCATCCCCCAGTTTGTGAACCTATCCATTTCTCTACAGCCTTGAAAACACTTGTTTTTGCCAGACTTCTAAATTTTGTGAAATTGACAAGTTGAAAATAAACCTCATTTTATCTTTAATTTGCTTGCCTCTGATCACAGCTATGGTTGAATATGTTTTCTGTGTTTATTGACCATTCAGATTTTTCCTCTTCTATGAATTGCTTGCTCATGTCCTTTATCCATTTTTCTATTACATTATTTGTTATGTTCTCATTGACTTGAAAGATTTATGATATATTCAAGTACTGACCGTCTGTCAATATATTCATCATACAAATGTGGTATATTCTTAAATAACTGATTGTATCTCTGGAATTTGCCTTGCCCAAAAGTTTTAACAAGCAAGTTAAAACTAAGATATAGATAAGAAAGTTGATATTTCCATGAGTCTATGAGTTCAGGAAAAGCATTATAAATGCCAGTTTTTCATTATTTCTCTACTTGTTTTTCCTTCCAAGCTCAGAGAGATAAAGTATAGGCCACATAGCTTTACCATTGCTAATATCTGTGCTTTGCAGAGTGGGTAGTGTAGAATACTAGGGGAGATGAATAAGGATCAACTTTGAGAATAATTAGCCTCAGATTATTGGGCCTAATAGATTGCATTCCTTCCACTGAAATAGAAACTGTTTCAAACCAAATGCATTTCTAACTGTGACTTCTCATGGGAGCACACACAATCAGCTCTATGCAAGGGCATATGGCATTCAGAAACAATCTATTCCAACTTACCCCTCAAATGTTTTACTACCAGGCAAGTCTCTACTCATAACATAAGTCCCTAGACTCAGGTGACCATTGAAAACAAAAGTAGAATAATGTTCTGGTAATGTCAGGTCACATGGATATATTGCCTTGGGAATCTTGATATGAAATCTTAAAATAACCATGGCTGTCTTTCTATTTCAGAGGTGTGGCGAAATCTTGTTTGAGAACCCCGATCAGAATGCCAAATGTGTTTGCATGCTGGGTAAGAAGGATTCTCCTTTTAAATATATTAAGCATGTTGATGTCATGTGGAGTTATCATTGTTCTGTTGAGTTTTCGACTGTCTCTTGTTCCGTTTTGAAGAGGCTGATAGGTTCTTTTATGGGTTTATAGACAGCTATAACACATTTAAATGTGTAACACCTGATAATGAAGAAAGGTTTTGATTTTCTTAATTGTCAGTCAGTCAAGAACCATGCTTCCAAGTCTTTCAAAAATTTTCTTGGAGCATCTGCATGATGTAAAATTAACTGGTTTATATTCAGGCAGCTCTGATGAAAAGGTAAGAATCACTTTGTAATTGCTAAACCAGAGATGGATGATAAGAGAGATAAGTAAATTATTAAGTTTTTACATTATGGCACAAAACCCTTACTTAGAATTCCTGGGAGAAACGTATATTTGAACTGCTAAAATCTGAAGTCAGCACAACTATTATCCACACAGCATTTGTAACAAAAAACAACATTGTAATGAATAATCATTTGTTCTTGTAGGACAATATATCATTAATGCCTTTGACAAACTATTTTAATATATACTGTTAGTTAATGAAGTTGGTATTATTCTCCTCATTATATAGGTTAGAAACAATTACAGAGAATATAAATGATGCACTTAACCTCAGAGTGAGAAATGGTCCAAATCATGATATGAAAGTTTCTAAACTGCAGAATTTTAGGTCTAGTGTTTAGATCTTATTTAATCCACTAAACTATGTCATTATAGTAATAGATGTAATTCATTATAGTATTAGATGAAAACAGTAGCAAGGATATATAAAAATAATTCCTAAATTTTATTGTCCTCAAAATTTTACCTTTGTAGATTCTAACCTTGAACTGTGTTTATAAGCAAAGAAAAAAATTATTCATTTTAGCATTTTCCACTTACTCTGGCCATTTAATATATTTACAGCCCAGATTGTTGGTGAAAAGCAGACAATGAGATAAATAGAGGCAGGCGAAGATCTTGGTAATTTGTAATTCAAAATAATCATGTAGCAAATAATCAAAAGGGATACATGACATGACTTAAGAAACAAATGAAAACCAGACATCATATGTTTCTAGGCTTCTAATCTTTCTTAAATTCTTTATCCATTTCTCTTTGCCGTTCTATGTTTTTATTTTAACTAAGATGGTAGCTATACATAATATATCCATTGGAAAATGAACATTTTACTAGAAGCACATGAACAAAGAATAGAGCATTGCATCCATACACCCATTTCAAATATCAATATTCCTTCCCCTTGAAAGTGTGAAATCAAAATGTCTCCAAAGTTCTAGTATTTCAGGTGCTAGATAGATGCAGAGATAGACAGATGATAAACAGATTAGATAGATGATGTATAGATAGATAATTGATAGATTGATAGATACATGATAGATGATTGATAGATGATGGAGAGAGAGAGAGCGATAGAGAGAGAGAGAGACAGACACAGATGGAAGCAGAAAAAAAATTCTTTGTCAAGTCATGTGTCCCAATTTTGGATTTGGGAAACTCTTACCTCCACATCAAAACTATTCAACAATTAATTAACTCATTTAATTTTCCACAATAACAAGATGAGGTTGGTGCTATTGTTATCTTCATTTTACAATAAAGAAATTGTGGCAAATGGTCTGATACTACAAGTACCTTATTACCACTGAATTATTATTTGACTGTAGCTTCTACCTGGTCTGGTAACTTGAATCAGTGTTTAACTTGTGATAATTTTAAGCACATGAATACATCATCTATTGTGACTTAATGTTTCTGTGTCCTGGCTTCCATGTAAGTTACTTGATTAGTTTATAGCTAGAACAGCAAGAGACTGTCTACTGCTCCCTATAGATCTGAATGCACTTGCAGTAAGATCAATTATCTTTCCATCTCTTCCAGATTATATGGTACGGTTTATATAGCTGTCAGAAAGCAATCCTGCCCACCAAATGTGTCTCTAATGAATCTGCCAGATTGCACAAAATTCTAAAATTAGAAATGTATTTATATAAATCAGTTTTATGTTGCTACCAGTCATAATAATTACAGTTAATTGAGCACTTAATATGTGGCAGGTGAAACCCATCCTAAACACCTTACATAATTAGATCATTTATTCTAAGTAAATTAAGAGATGCCCTATCTTTCAAAATGTAGATATCTCTGGCAATGGAAGAGTTTTAATTAAGCTGCTGCTGGTCATTAACCTTATAGATTTCATTAGTTTGTTAGATTTCACTTTTCTTCGTGATACAAAACTAAATAATAAAAGGAACCATGAGAATGGAAATTTTTATTAATTTCAGGACACATAGGAAGCACAAGTATACATTTTACCTTTAAGTTAGACAGTAAATAATTATTGAGTGTTCACAGGTAATATTATGCCTAGTGAGCTTGAGTTGCTCACATAGTGAAAATTGTGCCCTTGAGGAGCTTATATTTAAGAAGGCTTAGATTTTTTAAAAGAGAATTGCTGCCACTTTTAATTCAGACACTTAAGAAGTCCTTCATTATGGATATCAGTACACATGGATCAACCTCACCATTAACATACATTCACCTGAAGCCCAAGGACTGCTACTTCACAGCAGAATAGTCCAAGATGATTTAACAAAAAGTAAACTTGAAAGATTTATTCACTTAAAACAAGAGAAATCAAGTTATGAGTACATAAGTCCCTAAAACAGAGACTACATCTTGTATTTCTTCAAGAAAGGCCATCTATATTAACACAAAAAGCACTTCTTCACCACTATCTAAGGTATTAGTTTGCTGCTACCTTCAGAAGGAATCTGAGATAAGGTTCTTATGATTTCCTAAAGCATTTTTTGAGAAAACTTGATATTTCACACAACAAAGTATAAGGAGTCTCTGATATTGTAGAGGACTATTGTGTTTCATATGCGCTGCTAATCATAAACGTAGTTATTATTTTTGCAGATACTTTTGTAACATTTTTATGAATAAATTAAAATTTCTAAATGAGAAAACCAAATACATGGGGCCATGCAATATTGAGATCCCTGGTGGGGGCCAACCTGAGACATTCTCATCTTTAACTGGTCAAGCTCTCAGTTCACTCCCCTTGAAACCTCCCTCTCTACCCACCCACAATCCAGGTTTGGGTGCCTGCTGGATCCTAGCTGTGCACTGGTTTCAGCACAGGTGAGGCAGAATATGGAGAAGGCTCACTAGCCAGGGACTCCATTTGCATTTCTTTCTCATCCACTGGCGAGCCCCCAGATCATTCTGAAAAGTACTGTTTTTATGCTTTGAGTGGTCTACCTCATGACTTCCATGGATAAACCATTCTTACCGAAAATCACGCTTCTGACTTGTTCTGTTAAATGAGACATAAATGTAAAATTCACCTTGAGTTACTCTGAAGCCCCAGATTCAGTGCAGCTTTAAATGGAACCAAACTACTGTCATGTATAGGTCTTGCAGAGAATTATTTCTGGCTTCAGGAGAACAGCTCTTGAATATGAAGGTAAATATAGGTATACTGTAGAGCTGACTACATTAAGCATTAACTGTTAATTCCTTAGAGTTATTCAGGGAGGGCCAACGTGGATGATCAAGATAAACACCAAATTGTAATGAATGTTGCTTTCTTCTTTCCTTCAGACTCAGGGAAATGTGTTTAGAGCTTCTGCCTCCCTGTTCTGCCCTCTCCACCTTCCTTTTTATAAACTTAGCCATAAGATTTGACTGAAGTTCCAATTGGCCTTGGAAGTTTACGTAATTATGTCAATGGGTACACAACTGTATAGCAAGACTGTTACCTTCTTCAAGTTTCATAAACAGATACTGAAAAATAGACAAAGTAGAAGAGACATTATCTCTCATTGTATAATTAATGCATGAAGTATGGCAAGTTACTAAAAAGAGTTTACTTTTTAAAAGTATAATGAAAACCATTGGGTAAAAAAAGCCAACAGTATTTAAAGAAATTATGTAAAATGATCAATGTTGATTCACTTCTCGGTAATTTGTGAACCTTGCTCTGTGAAATGATAAATCATGGGAAAAGAAACTTTCAGAAGGAAATTCCTGATCAGGTCTAGTGATTCTATTTCCTCCTTTTATTATTATTAGAGTGGGATGTTTTTCAAATTATAAGCCCTTAATTTTTAATTTGTGATATTTTCTTGGCTCAATTTCTTCATCCTCTTTATCAAGGTTTAACTCTTTCTCATTATAAATTTTCAGTGGCCCCATTTTTGTCTCATGTATGATTTCTTTCATGCTGTTGAGTGTCATGATGATTTGAATGTACAATAAGCGCTTTCTTATCTGCCATGACTTCCTTTTAAGTGTTCATATTAGTTTTCTGGTAGAAATTTGTTATAAATTATTTAAATGATTGCTAATCTTCAGAATAACAGAACACCAGAAAATCAATATTTTGTTATACAATCAACATAGGCATAGAGGGACTTACTCTGTAGCACTAGCTCTGAAAAATTAACTGTGTACTCATAGAAGTTGCTTCATCTCTGTAGGATTTAATTCATAGTTTGCCTGTAGAAATAAAGTAGAAATAAAGACATCTGTCCTTCCTAGCCCAGGGGTTTCTCTGGTGAGAGAATGAGATGTTCTATGAGGAGAAGCCTGTTATGATGTCTGCCCTAAATATTGTGTATGTTGATGCATAAGTGATAACAATTGAAAATATAAAAATTTATAATACATATAAAGTAATAAATGGCACCAACGGTGTTTAGAAAAGCAATTGAAAAGCCTAAACATTATATAAATGTGAGGACAATTTTTTTAAATATTAAATACATTATTCAAAATTGTGTGGTGCTTTCAGGGTAGAATGAGACCTTCATCTAATTTTTATTAATCAGGAATGAATCAAGCACTGACAAGGTCATGGTGCTTAGCATTGGAAATCCAAAGTCCAGTGGGGCGTATAGTTTGGCTTTAGAGGGTTTATCCTTCAGCAAGAGATTCAGGTCCTGAAGCCCAATGTATGCAACACCAATTCAACTGATAAGCGCTACAGAAGAAATAAATATAAAATATATAGGGACTTCAAAAAATGGAGAGAGTGCATATAGCAGGGATGTGAAGACTCATGTATCTAGATATGAAAGTTGAGAAAGTGGCATCACTCTAGGTGGATGCAGGATCACTCTCAAAAACCCTGAGATGAAGTGGGGAGTGTTTCTGGGAAAGTGTTTGAGACCACGAGGTAGATGAAAGAATAAATTGAGAAGATGGTGCTGTAGGACCAACTCAGGATTGCAGCTCCCAGTGAATCCGCAGATGGTGAGTGGACGCCGCATCAGACCAGAAGATTCCTAAGTGTAGGAGCTGCACGGGCTGCCAGTGCGGCTGTTTGGGCTGGCGTGGCTGTTTGGGCCAGGGCCACAGTTCAGCAGCACTCCATAAAAAATACATTGGTTTGGTTGCTGGTTTCGTTAAACTGGCAATTGGAGATTTCGGAAGGCAGACTAGCACATTCATCTGATTACACAGGACTTAAACAGAAAGCCAGGCCAGGAGATTCCTGGGCAGCAGCGTGATTCCAGCCGGCACAGTGGGTTGCTGCATGAGAAATCACACAGATCCCGGCGCCCTTTCAGCAGGTGACTGGAATACCTGGGAGAGAGTCAACAATTCAACTTAAAAAAAAAAAAAGGCTCTGAGGCAGGGAGCCAGGTGATCAGGCTTGGCGGGTCCCACCCCCACAAAAACAAACAAAACAGCAATTGGAAACACTCAGGGTTGAGAGTTTCATGGCAAGCACAGCTGAACCCAGGATAGTGCAGCTCAGAGGGGGAGGGGAGTCCACCATTACCGAGGCACATGACCCCTACGGAGGTACACTGCCATTGCTGATGCAGCCTGCCATTGCTGAGGCAACCCACCATAACAGAGAGAGTCTGCCACTACAGAGGCGGGCCACCATCACCATGGCAGCTTTAACCAGACCCATATAAACAGGACTACAGGGAATTACGGCAGCAGGGCGGAGCCCACAGCAACAGGGCAGAACCCACAACAGCAGGGCGGAGCCCATGGCAGCTCAGCATAGCCACTACAGGCAAGCAGTGATTAGACTGCCTCTTTGCTGGGCAGGACAGTGCAACGGATACTGACAAATAAAGCCCTAACTCCCTGGGACAGAGCACCTAAAAAAAAAAGGGCTTTATGAGTTCTGCTGCAGCAGACTAAACCGTACCTGCCTAGCAGCCCTGAATGAACGACAGAGCTCACAGCTCAGCACTTGAGCTCCTATAAAGTACAGACAGTCTCCTCAAGCAGCTCCCTAACCCCTGTATATCCAAAGAGTCACCTCACAAAGGATTGATCGGACTGACATTTGGCAGGCATGATTCAGGGACAGAGATAGCAGAAGAAGAAACTGGTAGCAACCCTCACAGTTCCGCAGCCCTGAATGAACAACAGAGCTCGCAGCTCCCTGACCCCTGTATATCCAAAGAGTAACCTCACAAAGGATTGATCAGACTGACATTTGGTGGGCATTATTCAGGGACAAAGATAGCAGAAGAAGAAACTTATAGCAACCCTCACAGTTCTGCAGCTGCTACAGGTGTACCCCAGGCAAGCAGGGCCTGGAGTGGACCTCAGCAGTCCTACAGCAGAGGGGCCAGACTGTTAGAAGGAAAACTAAGAAACAGAAATAACTTCATCATCAACAACCTGGATGTCCACTCAGAGACCCAATCAAAAAGTCAGCAACTACTCAGATGACAGGTGGATAAATCCACAAAGATGGGAAGAAACCAGCGAAAAAAGGAGAAAAACACCCAAAACCAGAATACCTTGCCTCCTACAAGGGACCACAACTCCTCACCAGCAAGGGAACAAAGCTGGATGCAGAATGAGTGTGATGAAATGACAGAATCAGACTTAAGAAGGTGGGTAATGAGAAACTTCTGTGAGCTAAAAGAACACATTCTAACTCAATACAAAGAAACTAAGAACCTTGAAAAAAGATTTGAGGAAATGATAACAAGAATGGACAACTTAGAGAGGAATATGAGTAAATTGAAGGAGCTGAAAAACACAACACGAGAACTTCGCGAAGCATGCACAAGATTCAACAGCCGAATTGACCAAGCAGAAGAAAGGATATCAGAGGTCAAAGATCAACTCAATGAAATAAAACGAGAAACCAAGATTAGAGAAAAAAGGTGCAAAAAGGAATGAATAAAGTCCCCCAAAAATGTGGGACTATGCGAAGAGACCTAATCTACATTTGATAGGTGTACCTGAATGTGACGAAGAGAATGAATCCAAGCTGGAAAATATTCTTCAGGATATTATCCAGGAAAATTTCCCCAACCTAGCAAGGCAGGCCAATATTCAAGTCCAGGAAATACAGA
>JAPYYA010000294.1:0-45248 GCA_028533165.1 Leontopithecus rosalia
TTAAAAAAAAAAATCATTTAAGCATCCTGGATATCTGTGACACATTAGTTGGGCAGGGTCCTTCTCTGGGACATGACTTTTTCTGTCCCAGAATATGGGAAACCTGATATTTGAGCAGCACCAGAGTTTTCCCTCTGCGACTTTCTCTTTGTTCCCATTTCTCCACCTTCCTTGCAGAGAATCAGTAGCCACTGTGCTCTTGCCCTGGCCATCAATGAGAAGATCTGCTCTTAGTGGAGTCCTGCCTTCACGCTGAAGCCTTCAGGTTGTCTGTGTTCTACACTGTCCACTAAGGACAAAAAAGATGCTGTGAGATGGGGAGTTAGCTCCAGTGGTAGAGTGTCCGCTTAGTTTGTGAGAGGTAGTAGGATCCATGCCCACATTCTCCAGATGTTACTACTTGGACCTCAGGTCTGCAGGTTACAGTGAAAAAATACAGATATTAGACACTGATCTCAGAAAACAATATGTTAGGCACTGATCTCAGAAAACAATATGTTAGACACTGATCTCAGTAGTATCCTGGACACCTCTTTGGTTCATTATGCAAAGGCAGCAACAATACAGGGTTGGCCAAGACTCCACTGGGATACAGTATAGTATAGCTCTATCAACGTGTAAGTAGCTTTCTGTTGCTTTGAGGCGCTGTGAAACCAAGGGGCATGTCCCAGTGCTCTTATTCTCCCTGTTTCATCCCGCAGCTTTGTCCTAAATGCAGTGCAATTATGGCAAGTGCAGGGCAAAGTCACTCAGGTAAATACAGCCCCAGCTTTCTGATCAGGAGACCAACACCAGGAGTTGCTGAGTAACCAGAAAAGACACTTGGAAAGCAAACCCATATGGTCTTTTGTGAACTCCTGGGTGCACCTGTGAACTGTGAATAAGTGGCTCTGATCGAAGACAACTTACCTAAAAAGAATCTGAGAAATGAACTCAGTGATAGCCCACTTTCCAGTCCTCACCGGCCACTGGGATGCACATACTCCACAGATCTCTGAACAGCAGTGTTAAGGCTTTGAAAATAGAATTGACTTTGAAACTACAACACACAAGGCTGGCTGGTTATTGGAACTTGAACACAAGGCAATCGTGTGCCTGCAAAAACAATAATAATCTTAGTATCCTTAAGATTTACACAAGACACAGTGTCTCATCACATACTGCAACGTACAACCCCAACATATTCAGCATGTGAAGAACCAGGACAATCTGAAGTCACTGGCAAAGAGAATCCTCGAGTAACAATACTGAGAACACACAGGTTAGAATCATCAGACACGTACCTTAAAACAGGTACGATAACAATGCTCCATCAATGAGGGGTTAACACTCTTGAACAGAAAGTTGGGAACTCTTGGCAAACATCTGGAAGCTATAAACACTGATTTTTTTTTTTTGAGACAGAGTTTCGCTCTTGTTACCCAGGCTGGGGTGCAATGACCCGATCTAGGCTCACCACAACCTCCGCCTCCTGGGTTCAGGCAATTGTCCTGCCTCAGTCTCCTGAGTAGCTCGAATTACAGGCACGCGCCACCGTGCCCAGCTAATTTTTTGTATTTTTTAGTAGAGATGGAGTTTCACCGTGTTGACCAGGATGGTCTTGATCTCTTGACCTCGTGATCCACCTGCCTCGGCCTCCCCTACACTTAAACATTGAAAAATGTATCCACCAACACTATTAGGAGAAAAAAGCTTCAATGGGTTATTTCAATAACAAAATTGAGACACTCAGAATAAAGTCAATGAACTTGAAACAGAACAAAAATACCAATCTAATCTGAGCAACAGAGAAAAAGGAGTATTTCTGGGCAAAGCAGAAGCTCTCCGACGGAACGGCATCGTTTGGGCTTATATCAGGGTCTCAGTACAAAGATGAGTGCTCAGAAGGTCACGATGGTTAAAGGAAGAATCTGACCAGAACGTTCATGATGCAGAGAAACCATCTTGTTGGGAGAAGGTTGACAACTTGGAATATGAGCTAAATCAGCTTCAAAAGGAATACAAAAAAGACACAAATCCTTTACCACATTCTTTTGTACAAATCCATTTTTGCCTAGAAAATCATACGTTACTATGCATCTCTATTGTGATTCTCCACCATCCTTATTTCTTTTTGTTTTTCAGATGGAGTCTGGCCCTGTCGCCAGGCTGGAGTGGTGTGATCTCAGCTCACTGCAACCTCCGCCTCCCGGGTTCAAGCGATTCTCCTGCCTCTGCCTGCTGAGGAGCTGGGACTACAGGCACGCGCCACGACGCCCAGCTAATTTTTGTATTTTTTTAGTAGAGACGAGGTTTCACCATGTTGGCCAGGATGGCCTCAATTCCCTGATCTTTTGATCCATCCGCATCAGCCTCCCAAAGTGCAGGGATTACAGGCATCAGCCACTGCACCTGATCCTATTTTACTTTTTTAAACGTTATTTCATTTTTATTTTCACAGAAGCATGTTGCTACAACTAAATGAGCGAAACAACCAGTGGCAACAGAAATGCATTAATATCTCTCCTTAGACCTTGAAAGCATTTTCCTTAAAGGTGAGCAATATTCCATATACAAGAACTTTTCCAGCACTATATGCTAGAAACAAACTGAATATTTATTAATTTTTATGTAAAGTGGTCAATACAGTTTTTCAGCTTCCCCAAGTGTTATAAATGACACGGAAGCTCAGAGCAGTTAAGCCATTTTCTTTAGATATAACTTAGCTTTAAAGAGTCTCCATTACATTTGGAAAGTGCAGATCAGTACAAAACCCAGTTTTGTGGCCAAAATTCAACTGGGCTATAAGAAGTAAACTCAATAAATCTCTTAGTATAGTTGATGGCACGGAAGACTGAAAAACACAGAAAGACTACTGTTCTTTCGGTTTGTGTTTTCTGTAGAGGGAATGTCTCTAGTCATGCAAATGAAAGTGGATGTATAGAGTAAAAGAGAGCAGTAGGAGACACAGTTGAAGACTATTTCTTCATTCATTTATTCAGTGGGTCAGCCAGTGACCTATCATGAGCTGAGCATCTTCTTAGTTTCTTTCATAAAAGGAGACTATGGTAGGTGTAAGAGTGACTAAGCTCTCCCAGGGCGGGAGAAGCCCGATCATTGTCACTGGGCCACAAGAGGGAAAAGAGCATCAAGACAGGTACAATTGTTCCTGGTCCCACAGCCCAGACAGTCCTGTCATCGGATGGAACTAATAGTGGATTGAATAAATACCTGGCAATTAATGCTGGATTGAATGAAGACAGTCCTATCATTGGGTGAATACTGGAAAGGAAAGAACTCCACCTGTGCTGAGTGTGGAATTCTTCAGGCGCATCACTGGTTGATATGGAGTGATTTCAGAGTAGCCTTCATTGCGTTCTCTGAAAGCTTGGGCTTGATAAAGTAGCTGTGCCTAGGGGTTGAGATTTGTTCATTTACATGTCAACACTTGGGCAGGAGTTGCTCCTGAGAGCAGCCAGCAGCACATCAGTCTCATACTCTGAAGGTTCTGAGTTTGAGCCTCGGAGAGGACAAAACGTTTTTTCATTCCTCCAAGGAGGGTAACATTACCTTAGTAATATATTAAATAATAATAATAACAACAATGAAAGGATTAGAAAGGAAACATAGTTAGAAACAAATAAAAAACAATCATCTTCAGTAATCACAGAGAATCATAGGATCAGTAGTTGCAGAGAATGGTGGAATTAGTTCTCAGTGATTTGATGGAATCAATGGTGAAGAAATTTAGATGATTCAGAAACCGCAGGTATATTATATAATTACCTTCCTCTCCATCTGACTGAGGAAGCTTGGGAAATTCCTCTTGTAACTTGGTGCCCTGAAGTTTGCCCTGATGCACTTATACAGTAAAGGAGTATAAAATGATCAATCTTCTATTCATCCAGTAAAAGCGTTTTTGAGCACATATTTTGTTCAGCGGCTGTTCTGGGTGCAGTCATCGAAGAACAAAGAAAACGCAAAAATTCTTGCTCTCATGAAACTACATCTTATTTGGGGAGAAATGAGGCGAAACAGACAAGAAACATTTTAAAACTGCATAGTAAACTGGGTGACAGTATCTACTGGGAAGGAATCGTTAAACAGCAGGGACATTGGGAGTGTGTGGAAATGGCAAGTACAGCTTCCAGGGAAAGAGTCAGGGAAGTTGTCACCTTGAAGGTATCATTTAGCCTCCCCTTCCTCCCGTCATCTTGCTGGCACCCCCTGTACCCAATGTTTCTGATAGTAAGAGTAATTCTTACCTAGCAAGGCCGACTGGGGATTATGAGAGTTTTTGCACATAAGGTAAGTTGGCTTAGTGAGAAAAACGATGGTACTGGAGGGCTGGGGTAGCAAACCCTTCACACATGTCCTCATTTGGAAAATGAGAACTTGGGATTTTCTGGATGGATCACAGCACTTAGAGATGGATCTGGGCGACAGGAACTGCTCAGGGAGCATTTGCTACTGCTCTGGTTGCCTTCTCCCTATAGAATGCCGGCCTCTCACACTGATCTAGCGTCATATCATAGGAGCTCACTAGGGGTTGTCTAGTGAATTCACAGGTTGAGGTTAGAACCCACCAGTGTTCTGACCTGAAAAGATTAGTCTTCCCTCTAAGGTTTTACACGGTCTCTGGGTGAGGAAAGAGCCCTACATGCCTTGAACAATTGAACGTTCTTTGGACAAAGCAGGAAGCACTGCTGTGGAGCTGCTTCATCATTTGAGCATATATCAGGGTCTCAGTACAAAGATAAGAGCTCAAGAGGTCAAGATGGTTATGCAGAGAACATGAGCAGACTGGAAGGTCCACGGTGGAGAGAAACAGTCTGTAAATTTGTTGGCTTCACATCTACACTCTGAATGGACCAGAGTCCTTGCTTAATGCCCTTAGGAAAAACAGAAAAGAAGGGAACATGCTTTTCTCAGGATGAAAAAAAGCCTTTTCCCATTGTTTTTGACTAAATTCACACAGAGAAGTAGCATTTCTATTCAACACTGTGCCAACAGTTCTGGTCAGGACACTTGGCAATGAAGTGAAACAGAAGACATCTTGATTGAGAGGGAAGAAATAAAACACTTTTCTTCAAGGTGACATGATTGTATAGTAGAAAATCCTAATAGATCCACTAAAAAAGATTAGATCTAGTAAATGAGTTCAGCAAAGTTGCCAGATTCAAGATCAATACACAATATCAATTGTATTTCGTTAACTAACAGTGTACCACTTGAAAATATAACTAAGAAGACAATTTTGTTTTTCATTATTCAAAAGAATAAAATACTTGGGAATATGGTTAGGAGAAAATGCACAGAACTTACACTGTTACAACCACACATAATTGTTGAAAGAGATGAAGAAGACCTAAACATTTGGAAACATGTGCCACGGTCAGTACTCCCCAAATTTAGCTATACTTTAATGTAACTTTTATCAAAACACCACCTGGCATTTATTTCTTTATTTTAGATGTTGATAAGCTGATCCTAATATTCCTGCGGAAGTGCAAGAAATTCAGAGTAGCCAAAACGATTCTGATAAACAAGAACAAAATTGGAGGAAGCAATTTCCAAAGTTTAAATGTATACTAAGAAACAGTCATCAAGACAATATGGTACTGGCGTCAGAAGACACAAATGAGTCAATGAAATAGAATTGATAGTCCAGAAACAAATCCTTACATCCACAGCCTATCAATTCTGAATTTCCAAGACAATTCAATTGGAAGACAGTAATCATCAACAAATGATGCTGAAACAGCTGCAAATCCACATACAAAAGAATGAAGTTGGACCCCTTCCTCACACTTTATACAAAAATTAATTCAAAATCGATCAACAACTTCAGTGTAAGAGTTGAAACTATAAAACGTTAAGAAGAAAGCATAGGAGCACATCTTTTGAGAGGTCAATGTTCTTTTTATCTATTTCTTCTTAGTAATAGTCATTACGGTCAGCTTACAGTCTCTGCGAGGTCCATGTCCAAGAAGTCAGCCAACCGCAGATCAAAAATACCAGGAAAAATGCATTTGTATGATACAGGCTTTTTCTTGTCATTATTCCCTGAAGAATACAATATAACAACTATCTACATAGCCTTACTTGTATTAGGTATTCTAGGTAATCCAGAGATGATTTCAAGTACATGGGAGGATGTGCATAAGATATGTGCAAATATGCCATTTAATTGAAGGGAATTGAGCAGCTGAGGATTTTGATATCTATAGATGCTGAAAGATGACTGTACATCATGATGTAATGTTAATGTCATCATTACTGATATCTATAGATGCTGAAAGATGACGGTACATCATGATGTAATGTTAATGTCATCATTACTGATATCTATAGATGCTGAAAGATGACTGTACATCATTATGTAATGTTAATATCATCGTTACTGATATCTATAGATGCTGAAAGATGACGGTACATCATTATGTAATGTTAATATCATCGTTACTCATCACTGCAACTCAATCTGAGCTGTAATTCAAGTTATTTCTGCAGTCAGTGGACCCAAGAGACTATGGCCTCAAATGCGTTACTGAAATGAGTAAGGCAATTCACTGAATAATTGTCTTAATTTCCCGATGGGGATGAAATACAAAAGAGCATATACTGTTTGTCATCCAGCCAACAATGCATTTGATTTATCACAGTGTTTTCATTCTTCTTTTCTAATATAGAAACGAGCTCATTCAGCACTTGACCTTTACACAACCAACCATCTTCTGCAGAGTAAGTGGATCCGAACCTCAGAGGCGAGAGTTAAATCTGGTTTTCCCAGATCTCTTGCCAGTGCTTGATTTGGGCGAGGGCACGTAACACTTTGCCTCGTGATTTTGAGACCAGGAGTTACTGTAGAAGAAGCAGCCCGAGGATCAGGTCCGTATGTTGAGGATAGACCCAGTGAGCTAATCAGTTCTGTCGCTGTCCTTCCCTGTGTATTTATCGTCGGGTACAAGCATAAATGCCACTTATTGTAAAGGGCATATCACTCTCCTTCTGTGTATGCGCACCTACTCACAGCTAAGGACTTCATAAATTATACTTTTGTAAGCATTAGCCTAAATCATTCTCATGACTTGAAATTTGAAAGCGTCAGAACCAATCACATCGATGTAGTAGAAAACATGGGTTTGAGGTGCACTGGCTCGCCGTTTTATTTACCATCCATCAGTGGAGCAGAAATTTCCATCGAGGAGGAGGCTTCATTCCTGTCTCTCAGCCTCAGCCAAGTTAAACATTTCAGATCTCTCCTGACTTTGGATCTATTGGGCATGCTCTGTCCTCTACCACTATCCCATCTAGGGGTATATGGAGCCACTCAGAGCCTCAGAGATACACTCAGCAAAATGGAACCAATCACCATATTCCGTAGCCTGTTGCGCATCTGGCCAAAATGCCCTTTGTTGAGATAGCCTGGGTTCTACAGACCCGTGAAGTCCATTTGGAGCACAAGACACTCTTCCCGTCATGCCTGCACACGTATCCCTCAGTCTTCACTGATTCATGCAGACTTTTAAAAGTGTTTAGCAATAAGCATCCTACCCGCAAGGAGCTTAGACTCTCATGGAGAAGAGGGCCAGGCAGCAGACATTCACAACACGGTAAATGCCACAAAACAAATGTGAACCTGGATCTCTGTGAGTGCTAGGAGCAACGAAACCCAAGCTGGGAAACTAGGAGAGGTGTCGGAAGACATTTTCCGGAAGATGGTTTTGTGTCTAAGCAGTGAGACGAGTGAAGAGGAGGTGAAAGGCTCAGCGTTCTATGGGACATTTCCTTACCTCCAGCATCTCTCTCGTTAAGTGTAGGAAGCTAAAAAAGAGGAAATAGAAACGCAAAATGGGAGTTGTTGAGCGGCTTTACTTACCCTGCACAAGCCCAGGACAGGTCTGCGGGAAGCAAGCAGATGCAGAGATAGTCCGTATCGGAAGTTAGTCACGGCAGAGAAAGATTTGTGCACTCTGGAGAGCGTAACAGAATGAAAAGCCCAGGTCCTCATTTCTGGGTTTTCGCCTCTGTTTTTCGCGTTCTTCGGGGATTTCCATGTCCTTCCGGAATCTCCGCTCTCTTCACCGTCTGCTCTTGCAGGACACTAAACCCGCAAACACACAATTACGGTTAAGCGCACTACGTCCTAGCAAGGTTACTGGGCACATACACATTTCTTTCTTGTTCTCTCGGGACTTTGTACAGCACCGCGCACAGTTGTAACAGGAAAATGAGCAAAAGAAACCCGCGTGGCCGGTACAGGGATCGAACCCGCGACCTTGGCGTTATTAGCACCACGCTCTAGCCAACTGAGCTAACCGGCCTCGGTTTAACACCTCCTTCCTACGCTCATTGGAGTTCCAAACACGCAACTTATTCCAATTACCAAAGGAACTTTTCTTAACTTCCTGGAGCTGGAAAGAACCTACCGTCTTTGCTGACTTCTTTACGATCCTCCGGAAATTTCTTCCAACCCGGAAATTTCACTGAAAATTAAATTCTGCCGAAGGAAACTTCAAACGACACCTGCTTCAGTGTTTCAGGACGCGGGCTTTTGGTGACCACCTTTTTCAATGCCACGCCCCCACCCGCCGCCGGTGCTGAGGCCTGTCTCTGGCACTCCTTTCTCCTTTGCTCCCGTAGCTTCTCAGCGACCCTTCAAGAAACTGACGGAAAACGGAGACAATTACCGCCCGGTTCCTCCCCGCGGGCCGGGCCGTCAAGGCCAACACAAGTCCCCGCCCACGCTCCTCTGCTCCTAACTTTAGCACGGTCCCACTGCCTTCGCCCATTTTCCCCAAAGTGAGTGTCTGATCCCTACCCCACCCCATTTTTAGCAAATTCAGGAAAATGCGCTCATATTTCTGCTTGAAAAAGACACTGGACAGAAACACGTTCCATTGCAATCTTTGTGCTCGCAGTTTTATTCCTTCTCCATGAAGCAGGTGTAAGTCCATTGGTATTTCACGCACAGCAAGTCAACTCTGAAGCTCGACGCAGGACCTCTGGATTCAGAAACATTCTCTGGGAGCTCTGCTGATCGCTGGGCCTTCCGGGGTGGCTGCATTCCGTCCCCAAGACAACCGTTTCTCCGCGCGTCTCCGCCTGGCTGGTCCCTTCTCCGGCAGAGAAACAGCTGTTCCTCGGGTTTCATTTCTGGAAGTGCTTTGGGTCCTGGGGAATGGGGCCGCTTCCTGCAGCGGCGACAAAGTGGCCGGATACGCAGGGACACCCGCAGTTCCCAGGGACGAAGAAGTCGCTCAGTAGATACGTTTCGAATAATTGAACGACAGCAGTCTCCAGCAGCCGCCTGCAGTATTACGGACGGTCCACCTCTCTGTCCAGACCATTTCGCTAATGTCCCGTTCCTTCTCCCGCCCTGTGAACTAGATTCTCACTTCCCTCCGATCCATCTTTCGCGTGTTTCCGCCTCACTTGTGAAATTCCGTCCGTTGCCGCCTCCGTTAAAAACCGACTCTGGTTAATCCTTCCCTCGGTGTGGCTCCGTCTTCCGCACTTGGCACCGCGGGAAATGCCCTTCCTTGAGGCAGCTGGAGGCCTCCTCCTCCTCCTCCTCCTCCCCCCCACCCCCGAGAGCGCAGCTGTGGACGCAGCCTCGAGTGGAGGCGGAAAGGACCGAAGGCTGCGGGATAATCCAGGAAACACACACACCTTGTGTCTGGTTGGAAAAACCAGCGCCCGAAAAGGGGAGCGAAAGGACGGGGAGAAACACACACTCCGGAAATGCGTGAGATTGCTGCGGCCTTAAACAGAGAGCACTGACCCAGGTGCCGACAGCGGAGGGGGCAGGATCCACCCGCCGGCCTGGGCCCCGGACCTAGGTGAGGACAGGCACTCCGGCCTCCGCGCGCGAACGTTGCGTTTCTCAAGACCACCCCGGCCCGCCACGCCCCCATCCTGTGCCTATAAAAACCCCGAGACGCTCGCGGGCACAGACTCGGACGGCTGGAGGGGAAGGGGACCGCACCGGCGGGAGAACGCGGAACACTCCGCTCTCTTCAGTCACCCGGAGGCCTCGCAGAGGCGGTTTCAGTGATCCGTGAAGACACTCTGAGCCCTTCACGTCGGGGATAAGGACGGGGGAGTAGCCGGGCGGGTTTTTACCAGCTGGGATTTCGCGAGATGTGGTTTTCAGCACGGCAGGCGCCACGCCTGAGGAACACGTGGACCGCAGGGATAGCAGCCCTCGCCGCGCCCCACGCGCCCCTGCTCGTACCTGGGCTCCTTGATTTTCCTGCCTGGATGGCCGAGCCTCCCGCGGCCGGCTCTGAACTCCAAGTTCAGTGGTTATACCGTTAAGTTGATCTCTTGGGCAGTCCTGCTGCTGAAGAAAGCGGACAAATTGAGAAATGGACAAACAGAGAAGTCGCACAAGCCCTGTGACCCCCAGCACAGGACCAGTCTACAAACCATCATGCCACACAAGCTCGAATTGTTTTCACACCAGCTTATTCAGGACCCGTGATCCCCGGAAGACCAGAGCCAAACGGATCCAGCGACTCTAGACAGATCTTCGTGTTCCAGCAGCTAATTGCCGCTGATTAAACCGAGGATTCTCCTTCTTTAGAAATTCTGTCCAGCCACTGCTGAGAAGGGCCTTACTAACTTTCCCCCTCCACTATCCTATGAAAAACTCCGGTCCCCAAACCCTCTAAGTCGTGCTCTCACTCACCCTTGCTTTAGGCAGAACTGGGACTCGGCAGAGGTGGGCTCTTCGCTCAGCGAGTTTAATTAATCCAACGTAGCAGAATCCATTGGTTTTCTTGGTTGCCTTTTTCGAGGGAGTGGGTCTTCTAAGTGTTGATTCTGATCCCTGCCTATGGGTATTTATAAATAGATAGATAATTGCACTCCATGATTATATGGAGTTAAAAGTGTTCAGTTTAACATCTAATTATCTCTAAAATAACCAGTAGATTCAACTGTCTGGAACTTACCTAATTAGTTCCACGTTCTGGAATGAAGGGATGTAATAGGTATAACAGGTCTCAGTCCCAGTCCCTAGTGGAGAAATAATCACACAGACACCAGATGAAAGATGACTAAAGTGAAAGGCAATAGGTGGAAAAGTAATTCACTTTATGCTCAGATTTTTGGAGTGAAGCAAGAAAATGAATCAAGGAAACAGGAAATTCAAGATGTAGTAGTGTTGGACTTGCATTTTGGTCATAGGACACTATTTCTATTCCAAAGGATTTGCTTGGTCTCCATCTGACCTCCTCAGCATTCACTGCTCTTCCCCAATCACTCCTGCAATCACTCTAGGCTATTTGTGGCCCGAAAGTAAGGGGGGCAGTTTAAATGTAAGACTTCTAAGTAGACCTTCATGGTGCCATTACTAAGGGCGGGGTAGCTGAACAAACTCAGCTCTGAGTCCTTTAAGCAGAGGTATTAATTACTGACACTCTAATCAGATTCTGAACACGATGTGCCACTTTTCCTTTTGGGTTTGAGGTGACACCAGCCATTTTCACCGTTTATTCCACTAGGAGGTCCTGGGAGAAAAGTGATAAAGGTAGATTGAAGGATGGTTAGTTTGATAAGAGAAATGTAACGGCAAATAGATTTTTCACCGAGTTCACCGTGGTTCTAAGAGTGGGTCTATATAAAGAAATGGAACATGCTTCTGCTAATTAACATTCAGGCAGAAGACGTCGTTAATTCCACTACAAACCCATGTCCCTTCTTCCACATGGCAAATCGATGAGAGCATTCTTTCTTCTGTAGGTAAAAGGAAGTCTGGGATATAGAATGCAATATTAGCAGTGCCATCGTGCAGAATTTCCCTTAAGTAACACCTTTTACCTCAATACATAAGAAAATATAATTGGAACATAAAGCCAATAAACTAATCAGGTTATAAACAACATGAACATAGAAACAAAAGTGTATGGTCTTCGGCACACAGTCTTTGATTTGGGGGATGCATTCTTTTCTACCGTTATCAGGAAGGAGGAACAGAAACATTCATAGTCACATGGAAGAGACAAAAGTATGCATGTATGCTCTTGTTCCAGACGTGGATCCAGTCCCCCAGTTTCTCATAATCTAGTCCGAAGAGAATTGAACCGTCTGCACCATCAGCAAAACATTGGTACACTGTATTGATAGTATCATTTAAATCTTGAATGAGCAAGAAGTGTCAAGTAAATTATAGATTGTCTTAAGCCCTGCAAGCTCCAGAGGGTGGGAGAGAAACACAAAAACGATTCATTGACCTGGTCCTTGAAGGAAAGTTTTAGGATCTGTGAAATTCTGAGACATTTCCTCCAAAGTAGAGAAGACATTGTTGCATCTTGAAGCTCCCATCACTTAGAAGGGAGCACTAAACTCACCATGATTCTTTGGGCCGTGAAAACTGCATATTCTGCACTGCAGACCCTTCTCTGATACGTTTACCAACAGATATTGAATTAAAATATTATCTCATTGAATCCAGCATTATCTATAAAGCATAATGCACCGTGAATTAGGGAAGATTGCCGCATGAATAAAAAAATTAGTTAAGCATTGAAAAGTCGATACAATGTAATATACTACATTTACAAAATAAAGAATACACGTGATAATCTCACTAGATGCAGAAGAAATATTGAACCAAATTTGCCATTCATTCATTCATTCATTCATGTTTTTTAAAAAATAGTGAACTAGCAATAGAAGCAAAATTCCTCAGATGAATAATGGGCATTTAAGAAATTTCTACACCTAACAACACAGTTAATAGTGAAAAAATACATATGTAACTTTTAATATTGAAAAAAAGTGCAAAACACCTACTACTTCTACATTTTACTGAAAATCCTAGTTAGTGCAAAAAAGCAAGAAATGCATGAATGAATGAATAGCATACCACTTCAGAATAGGAAAAGTACATACATTTGCAAACGACATACTCGGGTCCACAGAAAATCCTAACGATCTACAAAAATAAGCATTATGAGTAAATTTATGCCACCGGTTACAATATACAAAAATTCATTGTATTTCTGTTTACTAACATCAACAAAAATGGAAAATTAAATGACCATTTTCAATAGGATTGAAACAAATGAGATATTTAGAGATAAACTTGTCAATGTGCAAAGACCTGTTCATAAAACTCTGCCAAAGATTGCTGAGAAAAACTGCGGAAATCTAAATAATTGGTGTTATCTGCCGTATTTACAGATTGAAATTTAATATGATGATCCTTTCTTTCTCTGAGTTGATCTATAGATTGACTACAATCCCAATAAATATCCCAGCAGGAGTTTTTTTTTTACAGAAATTGACTAGCTTATTCTAAAGGACCTAGAGTAACCAAAATAGTTAGGAAAAGATAAAGTGAGAGGACTTATACTAAATGTTGTCCAGACTTTTATAGAGCTAACGTAGTCAAAATAATGTGGCAATGTCTCAAGGATACTTGAGTAGATTAATGGAACAGAATAGACAGTCCAGAAATAGACCAACGTATGTGGTCAACTAATTTATGACAAAAGTGAAATGTTACTTAATGGGTTTTTTAAACAAATGTTCTCAGGCAACTGAGTATGGAAAAAATGATCTCCTACCCTTACCCCATATCCTATACAAAAATTAAATCAAAATGACTTATGTACATAAAGCCTAACCTCAAACATATCCAACTTGTGGAAGAAAAGAAGAAAATAAGTCTGCACATGTTTGATGTAGGCAAAGCTTTTTCAGAAGGGACCAGAAAGCATGAGTCATTACAAAACAAGATACACTGGATTTCATAAAATATTAAAGCGTTTGTTGTTTGAAAGACAATATTAAGAAAATGAAAAGACAAGATATAGACTTGAAAAGAAAATAAATATATTGTATATGCACACATATTCGTTATACATGCACATGTAACAAAGGACTGGTATTGAGAATAGAAAACACATTTCAGAACTCAGTGATACAAACGCTCAGTAAAGATAAGGGCAAAAAGCTGGAGCAGGCATTTCACAAAATAAGATGCTTACGTGGCCAACAGGCACATTAAAAGATGTTCAGCAACATTGATCCGTACAAAAATGCAAATTAAATCCATCAAGCATTAACAGGCAACAGCAGACCTCATTCCCCTAGGTGGAGTAACACAGACATTAACGATAAGCCATTTGAAGGATCCATCGATAAAAAGACACTTGAGGTTATGTCCAGGTTTGTGTTATTAAGAAGTGACGCATTCAACAGAGCATTGGAGGTAACTGCTACTTAGGGACCATCCTTGCTTCTCTTTGAGCTAATGGGAGGGTGAAATCAGATTAGAACTAGAGCTTTCCTAATGAGATCTTTTCTCTCTTTCTCTCTCTCTTAGGATCCTGACTGAGATTGAAAAAGCAGAGGATGGCCACTGCCTTCCAGGTCTGAGGCTGTCTCCCAAAAGCTTCACTCCGGGCTTCACCCTGGCAGGGAAGTTTGCAGAGGTATTTGAAAAACCTGAAAACTTAAGTAGGACATGGAACGATATTTGTGTCTGGGTTATAAAAAGAGGCAGAAAAGGCAAACACGGTGTGGGGGAGTTAGCTCAAGTGGTAGAGCGCTTGCTTAGCATGCAAGAGGTGGTAGGATCGATACCTGCATTCTCCAGCCTCTTTTAATCCCGAGGCTGTACCAACGGTATCGGGTAAACACTTTCAGCAGAGTTATCGCTGTTCACTGAACTCAGTGTCGTCCTCAGTACATTGTTTTAAAGGAAACGATATAGAGTATTACACGCAACAACAAAAAAGGAAAAGGTTCGTGGAAAACGAGTTTTGCCAGTACGGGTTTTGGGCCTTCAGCTCGAAGTTAATTAAATGTATTTTTGTGGAAAAACCAAACTTTAGCCTTTTGGGTACAAAATAGGAGAAACGGCCTGGAATGAGTGCCCGGAGGCAAGAGCAGGAGACTTGAATGTGCCCAGCTTTAGCTTTTATTCACACTGACAGCACATGGTCAGGTAGAGGAGGAAAACCTCTCTTCTGTCAGACTATCTGAGCGGCCAGGTATTAAGGAGAGAGACAAGCGGGAGAGAGGTAAGGAAGGAGTGTCAGTGAAGGTGAGTGAGCACATTAACTCTGGTGCTCAGATGCACTCTCACTAACAAAAGAGACGCTCAGTCTTTCTATCCAGGTCTCTGAAGGCTCATCCTGACAAAAAGGTGCTCAAAATAAATTGAGACCTAGGTCTTCCTTTAATTTCCAAGATGAACCAAATTGTCAAAAAGAAAAAAAGTATTTTGAAACTGCAACACTATCCCCCATTTAAAGAAGCTACATGAGGTTCTGTATTAACAACACATAGGTTGACTTTATCTCAGCTGGCCAAAGCAGAGCTCAAAATGCTGAAGAGAGTGGTCACTGTATAGGTGACTTCCGGAAGCTCTTGCAGGTCCCTGGGACGTGCCCCTCTTTGCATCCTTCTTTCTTTCCCATCACTCACATCTCTCTCTGACCCATTTGACTTCCCAGCATTGCCCCTTGTTGATCGTAATAGAAAAATAATGTTACTGGTTACGTGCTTTTCTCTTTTATTTTCTTATTCATAAATGAACGTTGTAAACAATAAAACATGTTCTTGAATTTTTGTCCCACATGAGCAGCCTCTTCCACCGTTAGGATGGCACTCCTAATCAATTGGGACCATGAAGGAGGGACCTGAAGCTGCCCCAGACCACCTGCAGTTCCGAGAAGGCCATGCCCGCACCTGCCAATCACTGAAGGTCATGCCCCTCTGCGCTTCCGCAGCCACCTTTCCTTTCCAGGCAAAAACGTTTCTACGGGTTTCTTAGACCCTGGCTTCTAATCCTCTGTTCCGTCTTTAGTGATCTGAAGCCAATGTGTCCTTTGAGGCTTCTAATTTATCTGTGTAGCCTTTCTCCATTCGGCACATTTTCATCAGGCAAAGTCCTACTTGATGCTAGTTGTACTCAGAATAATGACTGTGTTCCCGTCTTAAATAAGGATTCTTCATAGGTGGAAAACAGATCTGGAATCCACTGGGGCTCCAGACGGTGGAGCTAATGTAGCCTTCCCTGAGCTACAGGAAGAGTCCCCTTCTGTGGGCCTGGGAATGGAAGAACTAGACAGGCATAAGAAGGACAAGTGTGGTACCCAATGGAGCAAGAGAAAGGTGGGGCAAGGTAACAGGGAAGGGGAGGGCGAGAGAGGCCCCCGAAGAGCAGACACTGTGTGGCCTGCATCTGTTGTTCCTTTTGACCGAGAGATCCTCGAGCTCTGTGGCGACAACTTTCCATAGTTTTCCATGCAACAAACTGAAGACGATAAACTCTTTCTAGGCATCTTACCTGCATTAATATGAGTACGTGTACAGCATCTAGCACAGGGTCTAGGCGACAGCAATTGCACAGTGTTGTACTTGTTCCTTTTGTGGCAGCTTCTACATGGATCATTGGCCTCATCCACTGTGCCTGGTGCTCAAGAAGTGCCTCAGGAATGAATTCACAGATTGAGATTGAATTGTCAAGCTTTCTCTTTCTCAGCTCCTCCAAGGTTCTCCATCATTTTCCGAGTCCGACAGAAGGAAAGTGCTGCTGAAGATGCCACGCATATGGAGTGGCGCTCTGGGGCTCTGGCGCTCTGGGCCTGGGAGAAGCGGCCCCGCCACTTCCTGGCTGCCCTGCCTGCAAGGAGCAGGTGGCCATCACAGCTCTAGGGCAGGCTGGAATCGCTGTGACCGCAAGCCAGGCAGGTCCCGGGTGCTACTTCTCCATCTGGAATGTGCGCTCTACTTCGAGAGAGGAACGAGGCGAAATTGGGAAGTGGGGAGAGAGAGGTCTCCCTCGTGACCTGCCTTGGAAATCCCTGTTCTTCACACTCCAAGCTCATAGAGCTTTGCTCCTGGCGATATTTAAGAAGCTCCGCCCTCAATCGCATCCTGCCAAAGGTTTGGGGACCCAAATTCCCGGTAGGCTCCTAATGGTCAGGAAAGCGGGTGGGGCGCGCTGCGTTCACGGCGGGGAATTAGCTCAAGTGGTAGAGCGCTCGCTTAGCATGCGAGAGGTAGCGGGATCGACGCCCGCATTCTCCAGCTTCCCGTCCGGTTGACGCCTCTTTGTTTGTAGGTTTCATTCTTTCTCTTATTGGGGAGATGATCAAAGGAACTCCCTGGAGGCCGTTCCTTACAGCTCCCCAGATCAGAGTCTTACGACGCTGCTTACAGCCTCCCTTCTTTCCCACTCCCGCCTTCTAAGGAACTTCTAAGGCACTCAGGTCTCAATGCAAATTTCCCGTCTTTAGACAAGTACAGCTCAAAGTGATGCCCACACGATCTTCGGTTCCTACTACGTCTTCACAAATAACCCCTCCTCCGGCAGGTATGTCTGTAAGTTACTGGTTTGTTTTTCTCTCCCCTAGAATGGGAGCTTCCTGAGTAAGGAAACTGCGTCTGTGTAGACTGTGTTCAACTCGCCTGATCCCCACGTGTAGAGTTAAGATTCTATAAAATACGGTCACGGCCTGGAACAGACGAGGTGGGTAGTGTGAGGAAACTGGGAGATCAGACACAAAGCAACACTTAAAAAATGACCCTGCCACATTTCCAGAATCTTCAGAATAGCGTTCAGGCCGGTCGTAGTGGCTCATTACCTGTAATGCAAGCACTTTGCGGGCCAAGGCGGGCGGATCACCTGAGGTCCGGAGTTCAAGACCAGCCTGACCAACATGGTGAAACCCCGGTCTTGTTTAAAACAAAACAAAACAAAACAAACAAACAAAAAAAGAACAGCGTTCACTAACGTATGTTGGGTTTTCTTTGTGCTTTCTCTATACTTTTTTTTTTTAACATTTGATTGATTTTTTTTTTTCCAAATGACCAAAAGGATTTTGCTATTTTCTAGTTATTTACTGTGTTTCCTTCACCATTCTATTTTCTTGTGTTCTTTCGGGCTGCTGTTGCTGCTTTTTCTTCTTTCTTCTTCTTTTTCTTACCTCTTATATTTAATGCACCGATTTCTTCTAATATTCTGTAACATCAGTATTTAAAGGTATAATTTAAAAGTAGAAAGCAGTTTCTACAGAATCTTTAGAAATAAAATATGTCATTGTAAGTCCCCAATTTCATTATGTTCTAAGGAGCTTGAAGTATACTTTTAATTGTTTCTAAACCGTGCATTTGAGAATTAATCTGTCCTAGTTTATTTTTATGTTTATTCTTTCAATGTTATTTTCACATTTTTATGTGTCCGTGTCTATCATTGTATTTATCAACACGTAAATGTATATATTCACATAAGTATATGAGTTATAGATATGTATAGATATGAATGGTAGTTGAACCACACATCGGTGCGAATATTGGTGACCAGAAGTCAGAGAACCAGACATTATGTACCTCATAGAGCGATGCAATGGAAAGGGCACAAGCCCACCTACCCAATTTTCTTGTTAAAAGATTTGAAGCTGAATCTAAATGACCCTCTACTTGTAACTCCAGTTTACATGAAACAGAGTAGATTAAGAAACATGTCAAGGGGCATGAAACAGATACAATGAAATAAACACAATAGAGAGGTGCTTCTAAGGAAGAAAGGGCCAGTTCCTTCAACAATTAACTGGCATGAACTCTTTATGATACTATACTGGTAAATACGTGTCATACTACATTTGCTAAAACAAAAAACAAAAAACAAGCAAACAAACAAAACCCAGGATGTATAACCCAAAGAGCAAACTCTAATGTGAACTGTGGACTTTAGTTAACAATAATATGTTATTGGTTTACCTATTGTAACAAACGTGCCACCCTGATGCAAGATGTCAATAACGGGAAATCGTAAGAGAGGGAGAGTGACACAGTTTATGGAAATCCTGTATATTCTGACCAATTTTCCTTTAAACCCAGCACGTCTCTAAAAAATAATGTCCATCTCTTCTTATAAATAATACTACTAAAAGAAAGAGCAGAGACCTTCTGTAGATGAAAAGAGTGTTAAAAAAGAAACGTCTATAGACTTTATTTAATCAGCCATAAGAGAAATTCTTTTTGTATTGGGTGGCAATCAGAAAAAAAGTTCATATTAAATCGTATTCATGATCTATTATCAATTTGTTAACAACAAGAACATATACACATACAAACATAACATTCTCCGTGGCCCTAAAATTTTCTAGTTGTCTCAAGCTATTGGTGTCTTTTCATCCTTATCTCGGCTGCCAAGTTCAAGAAAGCAAAATGTGTGTAAATCTCTCTCCTTTCCAGCGTTCCTTCCAGTTCGCAACCTAGTGCAGTCCACTTGCATGGAATGTTTCCTTTTCATCACAACCATCTGAGATAGCCAAGTCAAGGGGAGTTTGTGCAGCCCTCCAGATTTCAAAGGAAAGCCCATTGCTGCTGGTCTGGGCGAGCTGATGGACTATGCATGAGTGAGATGGACTAAGGACAGCAGCGGGAAGCACAGTGGACCAGCAGTATTGTTGGAGGGGAGTGGGTGAGGAAGCAGGAGCCTAAACAACAGTCTCCAGACACTGAGGGACCCTGTTTCCAGAAGAGTCTTGTAGCATCAAAACTTAAAGCTAAGTGTTCATGTGTTTCTAGTAATTACTTTGTTCAGCAACCTAAAAAGACAAAAATTATCTTATCCCCTTTCCTATCTAAGGTCTGAAATATTTAATTACAGTTTTAAAGCTTTAAAAAAAAGTGTTTATTAGGCCAGGCATGGTGGCTCACACCTGTAATCCCAGCACTTTGGGAGGCTGAGGCGGGGGGATCGCTTGAGGCCAGGAGTTTGAGACCAGCCTGGCCAACATTGCAAAACCCCGTCTCTCCTAAAAATACAAACTTAGCTGGGTGTGGTGGTGCACACTTGTAATCCCAATTACTCGGGAGGCTGAGGCAGGAGAATCGCTTGAGCCCAGGAGGCACAGGTTACAGCAAACCGAGATCGCACCACTGCACTCCAGCTTGGGCGACAGAGTGAGACTCTGTCTCACAGAAGAGTCTCACACACACGAAAAAGGGCTCATTGAATCCCCCCCACCATGGGGTCTCACTCTGTGGCCCAGTCTGCAGTGCAGTGGCGCGATCTCGGCTCCCTGCAACCTCCGTCTCCCGGGTTCAAGCGATTCTCCTGCCTCAGCCTCCCAAGTAGATGCGACTATAGGCGCCTGCCACCACGCCCTGCTAATTAGTAGAGAGGAGGTTTCAACATGTTGGTCAAGCTGGTCTCCGACTTCTGACCTCGTCATCCGCCCAAAACATTTTAAAATTAGAAGTGCCCTCACATACAAATAAATCCTTTTCTCCATATACACGGGTTTTGCACTGGTACGTGTCTAGAGACCCCAGGAATGGTGGTGCGGTGGTGTGGACATGGAGCCTGGAACGGCCAGCCCCAAAACCTCCTCCTGGACATCAACAGTCAGTCGGTAATCATAACTTCCTTAAATCACAAGAGCCGCAGAACATTCTGGGATATCCGTGCTAATTAAGCTGGCAGTTCCCACAGTGGCTTCCCCAGATGTAACGCTCTCTCTTCCGTCAAATTAGTAACTACAGACTGTAATGGGAACGAGGCAATGCATTGTCTCCACACGCTTGCCCAGAGCGTTCTCTGAAACGTTTGGTAGTTATTTGGGTCCTTGACCTTTGCGGCCTTAAAACTAAGGGACATGGCTTTTGCGAATCTGAGACTGGCGACAATGTTCTTATTTCCTCCAGGCTGTTCATCGCTTTGAGTTTGCTGAGGAAACAGTCCTCTCCCAGGGCCCCTTCGTGTCCTGAGGATTATCCTCAGAATGTGGGGCTTGGGCTCAGTTTGAGGAGCGTGTGGGAGAGAGAGCCGCAACGCACGGATTGTTCCACAATGCGGTCCTGCTCTGCGAATCCCTTCCTCTGACTGGCTCGAGTTCAGGCTCTGAGAAAGGATGGGGTGGGATTGCTTTTCAGCACTTTCTGCGGAGACGTTTCTGTATATTCATTTCTATCTCCAGGAGCCTCTAAAACGAAAGAGAAAAGACTATCTCGGGTTCTGCGTGTGGCGCATGAGTCGGGAGGATTTCGGAGACGGTCGTTCAGCTCTGGCCCTACAGATGAAACGTAGACTCTGGACCGGTGAGGATGGGATCCCCGGCACGCGGAGGCAACACCTCGCTAACGACAGACCGCCCACCACTCCCCTTCTTCCTCTTTCGGAATGTATTTTCTATAGATTCCCCTGGGTATCAGAACCTTCCTTCGGCTGACGGGCGCTTTGTGATTTCCTCTACAAGCCCGGATCTGTTCGCAGACCCCAGCCTCAAATTCTCTGGTTCCTGCTTCTAGCTTCTCTTCTTAGTTTCTCTAGGTTCGTGTCATCGGCTTTCCTTGTTTCCCAGGTTGAACCCCCAGTTCCGAGTAGCGGAGGGGCCTTCGTGTCATAAAGGTAACTCCGGTGGGCTGGCGTCTGTAACGGGTAGTGGCAGCCCGCGGTCCCACCCGCCGTGGAGCACTGTGCATCGCGGAGAAGAACGTGACCACCGCGGCCAGGCCAGCGCGCATGTTCCCCGTCTGTGAGCACCTGCTCGGGGTTCCCTCCCGTCGTCGCCTACACGCAGTCTGTTGGGTGTCGGTAAAGGTATTGCCAGTCCCTGCGTGGGAACCATTTGGGGGGAAGCAGATCCGATTTATGATACCTCTAAGATGTCCGGTGATTCATTCCCTGTCGTCTGCGTGCCATAAAAATACAAACAGATACAAAGAAGACGGTCAGCGTATTCGGCACCTGCATCCAGGCGTACAGCTCTGAGGTGATCAGCTGGGAAGCGACGGTTGCCCCCCCAGAGGGAAGAAAGCAGCAAAGCCGGAGAGTGCGCGCGCGGACCCTGCAGGATGCCGCCGCCTCCCAAGTGAGCGGGTTGCAATTCGGATCACCTCGCCCCCCACCACCGCTATTGGCTCTTTGGGGGTCTGTGAGGCTTTTTTTCGGGGCTGGAAGTCTTGCGTTCCACCCGATTTTTCAGGGCCACTGAGCGGAGGCAGCGCAGGACTGCAGGCGGAGTCTCCAGACTCATCCGGAAATAGCCACTGCGCGGAGCCAGGGCGCGTGTCAAACCGGCACCCACAGACGGTTACTGTGGGAAAGCTCTGGCCCCGACACAATTCCACTTGCTTGATATTTCAGAAAAGAAGGAATTAGGCCCCAGCCCTAAAGGGAGGGTGGATTACAGCTGTAACCAGTACCGGGAAAGTAAGCTTTACTTGTAAAAATTGCCCTCTCTGAGGCTCGAACTCAGGACCTTCAGATTATGAGACTGACGCGCTGCCCACTGCGCTAAGAGGGCGACATCCGGCCTGATTATACAGGAATTTCCCGATTTCTTTCCCCAGACGGGCTATTTTGGGACTTCAGTTTTCTTCGCCCAGGGTCGCTGATTCTCCAGGATTCTTTCCAGCAAGCCCACGTAGGCTCCTTTTTAGCCCATCGGAAGAAACTCACGCTCCGAAGCCATGGTGTACTGGACAATGGCTGACCACACTTTCTATTGCTCTGGATCTTCGTCCCCTCACGTATATTAGGCAATGCTTACTGTCCCTGGTTTCCTTAGCTGGAATAGAGGGCTCTCACTAAATAGCAACTCAATGAATGAAAAGCTCCCAAACACGCCTGCAGTTTACACTTGTCTGTCTTAATTTAAATCTGCATTTCCACTTGTGTCACCTGATACATTCCCCTCGAAATATCAACAACCAACATGATGGGTCCTCATGTTGTCTTCACCTCTGTGTTCCAAAAACCCTATTACAGATTTTATTCGCATAATTTCAGTTAGTCAAATTAATGTTTTTGACATAAATCATCATTATCCCCATCTTACTGATGAAAGTGAGGCTCAGCAAAACTAAATCCACAGCTGACAAGAGGCAAAACCAGACATTGAAAGCAGATTTTGTTTTCATTGAGTTGCTATTTAGTGCTAAAAAGGAGCCTACGTGGGCTTGCTGGAAAGAATCCTGGAGAATCAGCGACCCTGGGCGAAGAAAACTGAAGTCCCAAAATAGCCCGTCTGGGGAAAGAAATCGGGAAATTCCTGTATAATCAGGCCGGATGTCGCCCTCTTAGCGCAGTGGGCAGCGCGTCAGTCTCATAATCTGAAGGTCCTGAGTTCGAGCCTCAGAGAGGGCAATTTTTACAAGTAAAGCTTACTTTCCCGGTACTGGTTACAGCTGTAATCCACCCTCCCTTTAGGGCTGGGGCCTAATTCCTTCTTTTCTGAAATATCAAGCAAGTGGAATTGTGTCGGGGCCAGAGCTTTCCCACAGTAACCGTCTGTGGGTGCCGGTTTGACACGCGCCCTGGCTCCGCGCAGTGGCTATTTCCGGATGAGTCTGGAGACTCCGCCTGCAGTCCTGCGCTGCCTCCGCTCAGTGGCCCTGAAAAATCGGGTGGAACGCAAGACTTCCAGCCCCGAAAAAAAGCCCCACAGACCCCCAAAGAGCCAATAGCGGTGGTGGGGGGCGAGGTGATCCGAATTGCAACCCGCTCACTTGGGAGGCGGCGGCATCCTGCAGGGTCCGCGCGCGCACTCTCCGGCTTTGCTGCTTTCTTCCCTCTGGGGGGGCAACCGTCGCTTCCCAGCTGATCACCTCAGAGCTGTACGCCTGGATGCAGGTGCCGAATACGCTGACCGTCTTCTTTGTATCTGTTTGTATTTTTATGGCACGCAGACGACAGGGAATGAATCACCGGACATCTTAGAGGTATCATAAATCGGATCTGCTTCCCCCCAAATGGTTCCCACGCAGGGACTGGCAATACCTTTACCGACACCCAACAGACTGCGTGTAGGCGACGACGGGAGGGAACCCCGAGCAGGTGCTCACAGACGGGGAACATGCGCGCTGGCCTGGCCGCGGTGGTCACGTTCTTCTCCGCGATGCACAGTGCTCCACGGCGGGTGGGACCGCGGGCTGCCACTACCCGTTACAGACGCCAGCCCACCGGAGTTACCTTTATGACACGAAGGCCCCTCCGCTACTCGGAACTGGGGGTTCAACCTGGGAAACAAGGAAAGCCGATGACACGAACCTAGAGAAACTAAGAAGAGAAGCTAGAAGCAGGAACCAGAGAATTTGAGGCTGGGGTCTGCGAACAGATCCGGGCTTGTAGAGGAAATCACAAAGCGCCCGTCAGCCGAAGGAAGGTTCTGATACCCAGGGGAATCTATAGAAAATACATTCCGAAAGAGGAAGAAGGGGAGTGGTGGGCGGTCTGTCGTTAGCGAGGTGTTGCCTCCGCGTGCCGGGGATCCCATCCTCACCGGTCCAGAGTCTACGTTTCATCTGTAGGGCCAGAGCTGAACGACCGTCTCCGAAATCCTCCCGACTCATGCGCCACACGCAGAACCCGAGATAGTCTTTTCTCTTTCGTTTTAGAGGCTCCTGGAGATAGAAATGAATATACAGAAACGTCTCCGCAGAAAGTGCTGAAAAGCAATCCCACCCCATCCTTTCTCAGAGCCTGAACTCGAGCCAGTCAGAGGAAGGGATTCGCAGAGCAGGACCGCATTGTGGAACAATCCGTGCGTTGCGGCTCTCTCTCCCACACGCTCCTCAAACTGAGCCCAAGCCCCACATTCTGAGGATAATCCTCAGGACACGAAGGGGCCCTGGGAGAGGACTGTTTCCTCAGCAAACTCAAAGCGATGAACAGCCTGGAGGAAATAAGAACATTGTCGCCAGTCTCAGATTCGCAAAAGCCATGTCCCTTAGTTTTAAGGCCGCAAAGGTCAAGGACCCAAATAACTACCAAACGTTTCAGAGAACGCTCTGGGCAAGCGTGTGGAGACAATGCATTGCCTCGTTCCCATTACAGTCTGTAGTTACTAATTTGACGGAAGAGAGAGCGTTACATCTGGGGAAGCCACTGTGGGAACTGCCAGCTTAATTAGCACGGATATCCCAGAATGTTCTGCGGCTCTTGTGATTTAAGGAAGTTATGATTACCGACTGACTGTTGATGTCCAGGAGGAGGTTTTGGGGCTGGCCGTTCCAGGCTCCATGTCCACACCACCGCACCACCATTCCTGGGGTCTCTAGACACGTACCAGTGCAAAACCCGTGTATATGGAGAAAAGGATTTATTTGTATGTGAGGGCACTTCTAATTTTAAAATGTTTTGGGCGGATGACGAGGTCAGAAGTCGGAGACCAGCTTGACCAACATGTTGAAACCTCCTCTCTACTAATTAGCAGGGCGTGGTGGCAGGCGCCTATAGTCGCATCTACTTGGGAGGCTGAGGCAGGAGAATCGCTTGAACCCGGGAGACGGAGGTTGCAGGGAGCCGAGATCGCGCCACTGCACTGCAGACTGGGCCACAGAGTGAGACCCCATGGTGGGGGGGATTCAATGAGCCCTTTTTCGTGTGTGTGAGACTCTTCTGTGAGACAGAGTCTCACTCTGTCGCCCAAGCTGGAGTGCAGTGGTGCGATCTCGGTTTGCTGTAACCTGTGCCTCCTGGGCTCAAGCGATTCTCCTGCCTCAGCCTCCCGAGTAATTGGGATTACAAGTGTGCACCACCACACCCAGCTAAGTTTGTATTTTTAGGAGAGACGGGGTTTTGCAATGTTGGCCAGGCTGGTCTCAAACTCCTGGCCTCAAGCGATCCCCCCGCCTCAGCCTCCCAAAGTGCTGGGATTACAGGTGTGAGCCACCATGCCTGGCCTAATAAACACTTTTTTTTAAAGCTTTAAAACTGTAATTAAATATTTCAGACCTTAGATAGGAAAGGGGATAAGATAATTTTTGTCTTTTTAGGTTGCTGAACAAAGTAATTACTAGAAACACATGAACACTTAGCTTTAAGTTTTGATGCTACAAGACTCTTCTGGAAACAGGGTCCCTCAGTGTCTGGAGACTGTTGTTTAGGCTCCTGCTTCCTCACCCACTCCCCTCCAACAATACTGCTGGTCCACTGTGCTTCCCGCTGCTGTCCTTAGTCCATCTCACTCATGCATAGTCCATCAGCTCGCCCAGACCAGCAGCAATGGGCTTTCCTTTGAAATCTGGAGGGCTGCACAAACTCCCCTTGACTTGGCTATCTCAGATGGTTGTGATGAAAAGGAAACATTCCATGCAAGTGGACTGCACTAGGTTGCGAACTGGAAGGAACGCTGGAAAGGAGAGAGATTTACACACATTTTGCTTTCTTGAACTTGGCAGCCGAGATAAGGATGAAAAGACACCAATAGCTTGAGACAACTAGAAAATTTTAGGGCCACGGAGAATGTTATGTTTGTATGTGTATATGTTCTTGTTGTTAACAAATTGATAATAGATCATGAATACGATTTAATATGAACTTTTTTTCTGATTGCCACCCAATACAAAAAGAATTTCTCTTATGGCTGATTAAATAAAGTCTATAGACGTTTCTTTTTTAACACTCTTTTCATCTACAGAAGGTCTCTGCTCTTTCTTTTAGTAGTATTATTTATAAGAAGAGATGGACATTATTTTTTAGAGACGTGCTGGGTTTAAAGGAAAATTGGTCAGAATATACAGGATTTCCATAAACTGTGTCACTCTCCCTCTCTTACGATTTCCCGTTATTGACATCTTGCATCAGGGTGGCACGTTTGTTACAATAGGTAAACCAATAACATATTATTGTTAACTAAAGTCCACAGTTCACATTAGAGTTTGCTCTTTGGGTTATACATCCTGGGTTTTGTTTGTTTGCTTGTTTTTTGTTTTTTGTTTTAGCAAATGTAGTATGACACGTATTTACCAGTATAGTATCATAAAGAGTTCATGCCAGTTAATTGTTGAAGGAACTGGCCCTTTCTTCCTTAGAAGCACCTCTCTATTGTGTTTATTTCATTGTATCTGTTTCATGCCCCTTGACATGTTTCTTAATCTACTCTGTTTCATGTAAACTGGAGTTACAAGTAGAGGGTCATTTAGATTCAGCTTCAAATCTTTTAACAAGAAAATTGGGTAGGTGGGCTTGTGCCCTTTCCATTGCATCGCTCTATGAGGTACATAATGTCTGGTTCTCTGACTTCTGGTCACCAATATTCGCACCGATGTGTGGTTCAACTACCATTCATATCTATACATATCTATAACTCATATACTTATGTGAATATATACATTTACGTGTTGATAAATACAATGATAGACACGGACACATAAAAATGTGAAAATAACATTGAAAGAATAAACATAAAAATAAACTAGGACAGATTAATTCTCAAATGCACGGTTTAGAAACAATTAAAAGTATACTTCAAGCTCCTTAGAACATAATGAAATTGGGGACTTACAATGACATATTTTATTTCTAAAGATTCTGTAGAAACTGCTTTCTACTTTTAAATTATACCTTTAAATACTGATGTTACAGAATATTAGAAGAAATCGGTGCATTAAATATAAGAGGTAAGAAAAAGAAGAAGAAAGAAGAAAAAGCAGCAACAGCAGCCCGAAAGAACACAAGAAAATAGAATGGTGAAGGAAACACAGTAAATAACTAGAAAATAGCAAAATCCTTTTGGTCATTTGGAAAAAAAAAAATCAATCAAATGTTAAAAAAAAAAAGTATAGAGAAAGCACAAAGAAAACCCAACATACGTTAGTGAACGCTGTTCTTTTTTTGTTTGTTTGTTTTGTTTTGTTTTGTTTTAAACAAGACCGGGGTTTCACCATGTTGGTCAGGCTGGTCTTGAACTCCGGACCTCAGGTGATCCGCCCGCCTTGGCCCGCAAAGTGCTTGCATTACAGGTAATGAGCCACTACGACCGGCCTGAACGCTATTCTGAAGATTCTGGAAATGTGGCAGGGTCATTTTTTAAGTGTTGCTTTGTGTCTGATCTCCCAGTTTCCTCACACTACCCACCTCGTCTGTTCCAGGCCGTGACCGTATTTTATAGAATCTTAACTCTACACGTGGGGATCAGGCGAGTTGAACACAGTCTACACAGACGCAGTTTCCTTACTCAGGAAGCTCCCATTCTAGGGGAGAGAAAAACAAACCAGTAACTTACAGACATACCTGCCGGAGGAGGGGTTATTTGTGAAGACGTAGTAGGAACCGAAGATCGTGTGGGCATCACTTTGAGCTGTACTTGTCTAAAGACGGGAAATTTGCATTGAGACCTGAGTGCCTTAGAAGTTCCTTAGAAGGCGGGAGTGGGAAAGAAGGGAGGCTGTAAGCAGCGTCGTAAGACTCTGATCTGGGGAGCTGTAAGGAACGGCCTCCAGGGAGTTCCTTTGATCATCTCCCCAATAAGAGAAAGAATGAAACCTACAAACAAAGAGGCGTCAACCGGACGGGAAGCTGGAGAATGCGGGCGTCGATCCCGCTACCTCTCGCATGCTAAGCGAGCGCTCTACCACTTGAGCTAATTCCCCGCCGTGAACGCAGCGCGCCCCACCCGCTTTCCTGACCATTAGGAGCCTACCGGGAATTTGGGTCCCCAAACCTTTGGCAGGATGCGATTGAGGGCGGAGCTTCTTAAATATCGCCAGGAGCAAAGCTCTATGAGCTTGGAGTGTGAAGAACAGGGATTTCCAAGGCAGGTCACGAGGGAGACCTCTCTCTCCCCACTTCCCAATTTCGCCTCGTTCCTCTCTCGAAGTAGAGCGCACATTCCAGATGGAGAAGTAGCACCCGGGACCTGCCTGGCTTGCGGTCACAGCGATTCCAGCCTGCCCTAGAGCTGTGATGGCCACCTGCTCCTTGCAGGCAGGGCAGCCAGGAAGTGGCGGGGCCGCTTCTCCCAGGCCCAGAGCGCCAGAGCCCCAGAGCGCCACTCCATATGCGTGGCATCTTCAGCAGCACTTTCCTTCTGTCGGACTCGGAAAATGATGGAGAACCTTGGAGGAGCTGAGAAAGAGAAAGCTTGACAATTCAATCTCAATCTGTGAATTCATTCCTGAGGCACTTCTTGAGCACCAGGCACAGTGGATGAGGCCAATGATCCATGTAGAAGCTGCCACAAAAGGAACAAGTACAACACTGTGCAATTGCTGTCGCCTAGACCCTGTGCTAGATGCTGTACACGTACTCATATTAATGCAGGTAAGATGCCTAGAAAGAGTTTATCGTCTTCAGTTTGTTGCATGGAAAACTATGGAAAGTTGTCGCCACAGAGCTCGAGGATCTCTCGGTCAAAAGGAACAACAGATGCAGGCCACACAGTGTCTGCTCTTCGGGGGCCTCTCTCGCCCTCCCCTTCCCTGTTACCTTGCCCCACCTTTCTCTTGCTCCATTGGGTACCACACTTGTCCTTCTTATGCCTGTCTAGTTCTTCCATTCCCAGGCCCACAGAAGGGGACTCTTCCTGTAGCTCAGGGAAGGCTACATTAGCTCCACCGTCTGGAGCCCCAGTGGATTCCAGATCTGTTTTCCACCTATGAAGAATCCTTATTTAAGACGGGAACACAGTCATTATTCTGAGTACAACTAGCATCAAGTAGGACTTTGCCTGATGAAAATGTGCCGAATGGAGAAAGGCTACACAGATAAATTAGAAGCCTCAAAGGACACATTGGCTTCAGATCACTAAAGACGGAACAGAGGATTAGAAGCCAGGGTCTAAGAAACCCGTAGAAACGTTTTTGCCTGGAAAGGAAAGGTGGCTGCGGAAGCGCAGAGGGGCATGACCTTCAGTGATTGGCAGGTGCGGGCATGGCCTTCTCGGAACTGCAGGTGGTCTGGGGCAGCTTCAGGTCCCTCCTTCATGGTCCCAATTGATTAGGAGTGCCATCCTAACGGTGGAAGAGGCTGCTCATGTGGGACAAAAATTCAAGAACATGTTTTATTGTTTACAACGTTCATTTATGAATAAGAAAATAAAAGAGAAAAGCACGTAACCAGTAACATTATTTTTCTATTACGATCAACAAGGGGCAATGCTGGGAAGTCAAATGGGTCAGAGAGAGATGTGAGTGATGGGAAAGAAAGAAGGATGCAAAGAGGGGCACGTCCCAGGGACCTGCAAGAGCTTCCGGAAGTCACCTATACAGTGACCACTCTCTTCAGCATTTTGAGCTCTGCTTTGGCCAGCTGAGATAAAGTCAACCTATGTGTTGTTAATACAGAACCTCATGTAGCTTCTTTAAATGGGGGATAGTGTTGCAGTTTCAAAATACTTTTTTTCTTTTTGACAATTTGGTTCATCTTGGAAATTAAAGGAAGACCTAGGTCTCAATTTATTTTGAGCACCTTTTTGTCAGGATGAGCCTTCAGAGACCTGGATAGAAAGACTGAGCGTCTCTTTTGTTAGTGAGAGTGCATCTGAGCACCAGAGTTAATGTGCTCACTCACCTTCACTGACACTCCTTCCTTACCTCTCTCCCGCTTGTCTCTCTCCTTAATACCTGGCCGCTCAGATAGTCTGACAGAAGAGAGGTTTTCCTCCTCTACCTGACCATGTGCTGTCAGTGTGAATAAAAGCTAAAGCTGGGCACATTCAAGTCTCCTGCTCTTGCCTCCGGGCACTCATTCCAGGCCGTTTCTCCTATTTTGTACCCAAAAGGCTAAAGTTTGGTTTTTCCACAAAAATACATTTAATTAACTTCGAGCTGAAGGCCCAAAACCCGTACTGGCAAAACTCGTTTTCCACGAACCTTTTCCTTTTTTGTTGTTGCGTGTAATACTCTATATCGTTTCCTTTAAAACAATGTACTGAGGACGACACTGAGTTCAGTGAACAGCGATAACTCTGCTGAAAGTGTTTACCCGATACCGTTGGTACAGCCTCGGGATTAAAAGAGGCTGGAGAATGCAGGTATCGATCCTACCACCTCTTGCATGCTAAGCAAGCGCTCTACCACTTGAGCTAACTCCCCCACACCGTGTTTGCCTTTTCTGCCTCTTTTTATAACCCAGACACAAATATCGTTCCATGTCCTACTTAAGTTTTCAGGTTTTTCAAATACCTCTGCAAACTTCCCTGCCAGGGTGAAGCCCGGAGTGAAGCTTTTGGGAGACAGCCTCAGACCTGGAAGGCAGTGGCCATCCTCTGCTTTTTCAATCTCAGTCAGGATCCTAAGAGAGAGAGAAAGAGAGAAAAGATCTCATTAGGAAAGCTCTAGTTCTAATCTGATTTCACCCTCCCATTAGCTCAAAGAGAAGCAAGGATGGTCCCTAAGTAGCAGTTACCTCCAATGCTCTGTTGAATGCGTCACTTCTTAATAACACAAACCTGGACATAACCTCAAGTGTCTTTTTATCGATGGATCCTTCAAATGGCTTATCGTTAATGTCTGTGTTACTCCACCTAGGGGAATGAGGTCTGCTGTTGCCTGTTAATGCTTGATGGATTTAATTTGCATTTTTGTACGGATCAATGTTGCTGAACATCTTTTAATGTGCCTGTTGGCCACGTAAGCATCTTATTTTGTGAAATGCCTGCTCCAGCTTTTTGCCCTTATCTTTACTGAGCGTTTGTATCACTGAGTTCTGAAATGTGTTTTCTATTCTCAATACCAGTCCTTTGTTACATGTGCATGTATAACGAATATGTGTGCATATACAATATATTTATTTTCTTTTCAAGTCTATATCTTGTCTTTTCATTTTCTTAATATTGTCTTTCAAACAACAAACGCTTTAATATTTTATGAAATCCAGTGTATCTTGTTTTGTAATGACTCATGCTTTCTGGTCCCTTCTGAAAAAGCTTTGCCTACATCAAACATGTGCAGACTTATTTTCTTCTTTTCTTCCACAAGTTGGATATGTTTGAGGTTAGGCTTTATGTACATAAGTCATTTTGATTTAATTTTTGTATAGGATATGGGGTAAGGGTAGGAGATCATTTTTTCCATACTCAGTTGCCTGAGAACATTTGTTTAAAAAACCCATTAAGTAACATTTCACTTTTGTCATAAATTAGTTGACCACATACGTTGGTCTATTTCTGGACTGTCTATTCTGTTCCATTAATCTACTCAAGTATCCTTGAGACATTGCCACATTATTTTGACTACGTTAGCTCTATAAAAGTCTGGACAACATTTAGTATAAGTCCTCTCACTTTATCTTTTCCTAACTATTTTGGTTACTCTAGGTCCTTTAGAATAAGCTAGTCAATTTCTGTAAAAAAAAAACTCCTGCTGGGATATTTATTGGGATTGTAGTCAATCTATAGATCAACTCAGAGAAAGAAAGGATCATCATATTAAATTTCAATCTGTAAATACGGCAGATAACACCAATTATTTAGATTTCCGCAGTTTTTCTCAGCAATCTTTGGCAGAGTTTTATGAACAGGTCTTTGCACATTGACAAGTTTATCTCTAAATATCTCATTTGTTTCAATCCTATTGAAAATGGTCATTTAATTTTCCATTTTTGTTGATGTTAGTAAACAGAAATACAATGAATTTTTGTATATTGTAACCGGTGGCATAAATTTACTCATAATGCTTATTTTTGTAGATCGTTAGGATTTTCTGTGGACCCGAGTATGTCGTTTGCAAATGTATGTACTTTTCCTATTCTGAAGTGGTATGCTATTCATTCATTCATGCATTTCTTGCTTTTTTGCACTAACTAGGATTTTCAGTAAAATGTAGAAGTAGTAGGTGTTTTGCACTTTTTTTCAATATTAAAAGTTACATATGTATTTTTTCACTATTAACTGTGTTGTTAGGTGTAGAAATTTCTTAAATGCCCATTATTCATCTGAGGAATTTTGCTTCTATTGCTAGTTCACTATTTTTTAAAAAACATGAATGAATGAATGAATGAATGGCAAATTTGGTTCAATATTTCTTCTGCATCTAGTGAGATTATCACGTGTATTCTTTATTTTGTAAATGTAGTATATTACATTGTATCGACTTTTCAATGCTTAACTAATTTTTTTATTCATGCGGCAATCTTCCCTAATTCACGGTGCATTATGCTTTATAGATAATGCTGGATTCAATGAGATAATATTTTAATTCAATATCTGTTGGTAAACGTATCAGAGAAGGGTCTGCAGTGCAGAATATGCAGTTTTCACGGCCCAAAGAATCATGGTGAGTTTAGTGCTCCCTTCTAAGTGATGGGAGCTTCAAGATGCAACAATGTCTTCTCTACTTTGGAGGAAATGTCTCAGAATTTCACAGATCCTAAAACTTTCCTTCAAGGACCAGGTCAATGAATCGTTTTTGTGTTTCTCTCCCACCCTCTGGAGCTTGCAGGGCTTAAGACAATCTATAATTTACTTGACACTTCTTGCTCATTCAAGATTTAAATGATACTATCAATACAGTGTACCAATGTTTTGCTGATGGTGCAGACGGTTCAATTCTCTTCGGACTAGATTATGAGAAACTGGGGGACTGGATCCACGTCTGGAACAAGAGCATACATGCATACTTTTGTCTCTTCCATGTGACTATGAATGTTTCTGTTCCTCCTTCCTGATAACGGTAGAAAAGAATGCATCCCCCAAATCAAAGACTGTGTGCCGAAGACCATACACTTTTGTTTCTATGTTCATGTTGTTTATAACCTGATTAGTTTATTGGCTTTATGTTCCAATTATATTTTCTTATGTATTGAGGTAAAAGGTGTTACTTAAGGGAAATTCTGCACGATGGCACTGCTAATATTGCATTCTATATCCCAGACTTCCTTTTACCTACAGAAGAAAGAATGCTCTCATCGATTTGCCATGTGGAAGAAGGGACATGGGTTTGTAGTGGAATTAACGACGTCTTCTGCCTGAATGTTAATTAGCAGAAGCATGTTCCATTTCTTTATATAGACCCACTCTTAGAACCACGGTGAACTCGGTGAAAAATCTATTTGCCGTTACATTTCTCTTATCAAACTAACCATCCTTCAATCTACCTTTATCACTTTTCTCCCAGGACCTCCTAGTGGAATAAACGGTGAAAATGGCTGGTGTCACCTCAAACCCAAAAGGAAAAGTGGCACATCGTGTTCAGAATCTGATTAGAGTGTCAGTAATTAATACCTCTGCTTAAAGGACTCAGAGCTGAGTTTGTTCAGCTACCCCGCCCTTAGTAATGGCACCATGAAGGTCTACTTAGAAGTCTTACATTTAAACTGCCCCCCTTACTTTCGGGCCACAAATAGCCTAGAGTGATTGCAGGAGTGATTGGGGAAGAGCAGTGAATGCTGAGGAGGTCAGATGGAGACCAAGCAAATCCTTTGGAATAGAAATAGTGTCCTATGACCAAAATGCAAGTCCAACACTACTACATCTTGAATTTCCTGTTTCCTTGATTCATTTTCTTGCTTCACTCCAAAAATCTGAGCATAAAGTGAATTACTTTTCCACCTATTGCCTTTCACTTTAGTCATCTTTCATCTGGTGTCTGTGTGATTATTTCTCCACTAGGGACTGGGACTGAGACCTGTTATACCTATTACATCCCTTCATTCCAGAACGTGGAACTAATTAGGTAAGTTCCAGACAGTTGAATCTACTGGTTATTTTAGAGATAATTAGATGTTAAACTGAACACTTTTAACTCCATATAATCATGGAGTGCAATTATCTATCTATTTATAAATACCCATAGGCAGGGATCAGAATCAACACTTAGAAGACCCACTCCCTCGAAAAAGGCAACCAAGAAAACCAATGGATTCTGCTACGTTGGATTAATTAAACTCGCTGAGCGAAGAGCCCACCTCTGCCGAGTCCCAGTTCTGCCTAAAGCAAGGGTGAGTGAGAGCACGACTTAGAGGGTTTGGGGACCGGAGTTTTTCATAGGATAGTGGAGGGGGAAAGTTAGTAAGGCCCTTCTCAGCAGTGGCTGGACAGAATTTCTAAAGAAGGAGAATCCTCGGTTTAATCAGCGGCAATTAGCTGCTGGAACACGAAGATCTGTCTAGAGTCGCTGGATCCGTTTGGCTCTGGTCTTCCGGGGATCACGGGTCCTGAATAAGCTGGTGTGAAAACAATTCGAGCTTGTGTGGCATGATGGTTTGTAGACTGGTCCTGTGCTGGGGGTCACAGGGCTTGTGCGACTTCTCTGTTTGTCCATTTCTCAATTTGTCCGCTTTCTTCAGCAGCAGGACTGCCCAAGAGATCAACTTAACGGTATAACCACTGAACTTGGAGTTCAGAGCCGGCCGCGGGAGGCTCGGCCATCCAGGCAGGAAAATCAAGGAGCCCAGGTACGAGCAGGGGCGCGTGGGGCGCGGCGAGGGCTGCTATCCCTGCGGTCCACGTGTTCCTCAGGCGTGGCGCCTGCCGTGCTGAAAACCACATCTCGCGAAATCCCAGCTGGTAAAAACCCGCCCGGCTACTCCCCCGTCCTTATCCCCGACGTGAAGGGCTCAGAGTGTCTTCACGGATCACTGAAACCGCCTCTGCGAGGCCTCCGGGTGACTGAAGAGAGCGGAGTGTTCCGCGTTCTCCCGCCGGTGCGGTCCCCTTCCCCTCCAGCCGTCCGAGTCTGTGCCCGCGAGCGTCTCGGGGTTTTTATAGGCACAGGATGGGGGCGTGGCGGGCCGGGGTGGTCTTGAGAAACGCAACGTTCGCGCGCGGAGGCCGGAGTGCCTGTCCTCACCTAGGTCCGGGGCCCAGGCCGGCGGGTGGATCCTGCCCCCTCCGCTGTCGGCACCTGGGTCAGTGCTCTCTGTTTAAGGCCGCAGCAATCTCACGCATTTCCGGAGTGTGTGTTTCTCCCCGTCCTTTCGCTCCCCTTTTCGGGCGCTGGTTTTTCCAACCAGACACAAGGTGTGTGTGTTTCCTGGATTATCCCGCAGCCTTCGGTCCTTTCCGCCTCCACTCGAGGCTGCGTCCACAGCTGCGCTCTCGGGGGTGGGGGGGAGGAGGAGGAGGAGGAGGAGGCCTCCAGCTGCCTCAAGGAAGGGCATTTCCCGCGGTGCCAAGTGCGGAAGACGGAGCCACACCGAGGGAAGGATTAACCAGAGTCGGTTTTTAACGGAGGCGGCAACGGACGGAATTTCACAAGTGAGGCGGAAACACGCGAAAGATGGATCGGAGGGAAGTGAGAATCTAGTTCACAGGGCGGGAGAAGGAACGGGACATTAGCGAAATGGTCTGGACAGAGAGGTGGACCGTCCGTAATACTGCAGGCGGCTGCTGGAGACTGCTGTCGTTCAATTATTCGAAACGTATCTACTGAGCGACTTCTTCGTCCCTGGGAACTGCGGGTGTCCCTGCGTATCCGGCCACTTTGTCGCCGCTGCAGGAAGCGGCCCCATTCCCCAGGACCCAAAGCACTTCCAGAAATGAAACCCGAGGAACAGCTGTTTCTCTGCCGGAGAAGGGACCAGCCAGGCGGAGACGCGCGGAGAAACGGTTGTCTTGGGGACGGAATGCAGCCACCCCGGAAGGCCCAGCGATCAGCAGAGCTCCCAGAGAATGTTTCTGAATCCAGAGGTCCTGCGTCGAGCTTCAGAGTTGACTTGCTGTGCGTGAAATACCAATGGACTTACACCTGCTTCATGGAGAAGGAATAAAACTGCGAGCACAAAGATTGCAATGGAACGTGTTTCTGTCCAGTGTCTTTTTCAAGCAGAAATATGAGCGCATTTTCCTGAATTTGCTAAAAATGGGGTGGGGTAGGGATCAGACACTCACTTTGGGGAAAATGGGCGAAGGCAGTGGGACCGTGCTAAAGTTAGGAGCAGAGGAGCGTGGGCGGGGACTTGTGTTGGCCTTGACGGCCCGGCCCGCGGGGAGGAACCGGGCGGTAATTGTCTCCGTTTTCCGTCAGTTTCTTGAAGGGTCGCTGAGAAGCTACGGGAGCAAAGGAGAAAGGAGTGCCAGAGACAGGCCTCAGCACCGGCGGCGGGTGGGGGCGTGGCATTGAAAAAGGTGGTCACCAAAAGCCCGCGTCCTGAAACACTGAAGCAGGTGTCGTTTGAAGTTTCCTTCGGCAGAATTTAATTTTCAGTGAAATTTCCGGGTTGGAAGAAATTTCCGGAGGATCGTAAAGAAGTCAGCAAAGACGGTAGGTTCTTTCCAGCTCCAGGAAGTTAAGAAAAGTTCCTTTGGTAATTGGAATAAGTTGCGTGTTTGGAACTCCAATGAGCGTAGGAAGGAGGTGTTAAACCGAGGCCGGTTAGCTCAGTTGGCTAGAGCGTGGTGCTAATAACGCCAAGGTCGCGGGTTCGATCCCTGTACCGGCCACGCGGGTTTCTTTTGCTCATTTTCCTGTTACAACTGTGCGCGGTGCTGTACAAAGTCCCGAGAGAACAAGAAAGAAATGTGTATGTGCCCAGTAACCTTGCTAGGACGTAGTGCGCTTAACCGTAATTGTGTGTTTGCGGGTTTAGTGTCCTGCAAGAGCAGACGGTGAAGAGAGCGGAGATTCCGGAAGGACATGGAAATCCCCGAAGAACGCGAAAAACAGAGGCGAAAACCCAGAAATGAGGACCTGGGCTTTTCATTCTGTTACGCTCTCCAGAGTGCACAAATCTTTCTCTGCCGTGACTAACTTCCGATACGGACTATCTCTGCATCTGCTTGCTTCCCGCAGACCTGTCCTGGGCTTGTGCAGGGTAAGTAAAGCCGCTCAACAACTCCCATTTTGCGTTTCTATTTCCTCTTTTTTAGCTTCCTACACTTAACGAGAGAGATGCTGGAGGTAAGGAAATGTCCCATAGAACGCTGAGCCTTTCACCTCCTCTTCACTCGTCTCACTGCTTAGACACAAAACCATCTTCCGGAAAATGTCTTCCGACACCTCTCCTAGTTTCCCAGCTTGGGTTTCGTTGCTCCTAGCACTCACAGAGATCCAGGTTCACATTTGTTTTGTGGCATTTACCGTGTTGTGAATGTCTGCTGCCTGGCCCTCTTCTCCATGAGAGTCTAAGCTCCTTGTGGGTAGGATGCTTATTGCTAAACACTTTTAAAAGTCTGCATGAATCAGTGAAGACTGAGGGATACGTGTGCAGGCATGACGGGAAGAGTGTCTTGTGCTCCAAATGGACTTCACGGGTCTGTAGAACCCAGGCTATCTCAACAAAGGGCATTTTGGCCAGATGCGCAACAGGCTACGGAATATGGTGATTGGTTCCATTTTGCTGAGTGTATCTCTGAGGCTCTGAGTGGCTCCATATACCCCTAGATGGGATAGTGGTAGAGGACAGAGCATGCCCAATAGATCCAAAGTCAGGAGAGATCTGAAATGTTTAACTTGGCTGAGGCTGAGAGACAGGAATGAAGCCTCCTCCTCGATGGAAATTTCTGCTCCACTGATGGATGGTAAATAAAACGGCGAGCCAGTGCACCTCAAACCCATGTTTTCTACTACATCGATGTGATTGGTTCTGACGCTTTCAAATTTCAAGTCATGAGAATGATTTAGGCTAATGCTTACAAAAGTATAATTTATGAAGTCCTTAGCTGTGAGTAGGTGCGCATACACAGAAGGAGAGTGATATGCCCTTTACAATAAGTGGCATTTATGCTTGTACCCGACGATAAATACACAGGGAAGGACAGCGACAGAACTGATTAGCTCACTGGGTCTATCCTCAACATACGGACCTGATCCTCGGGCTGCTTCTTCTACAGTAACTCCTGGTCTCAAAATCACGAGGCAAAGTGTTACGTGCCCTCGCCCAAATCAAGCACTGGCAAGAGATCTGGGAAAACCAGATTTAACTCTCGCCTCTGAGGTTCGGATCCACTTACTCTGCAGAAGATGGTTGGTTGTGTAAAGGTCAAGTGCTGAATGAGCTCGTTTCTATATTAGAAAAGAAGAATGAAAACACTGTGATAAATCAAATGCATTGTTGGCTGGATGACAAACAGTATATGCTCTTTTGTATTTCATCCCCATCGGGAAATTAAGACAATTATTCAGTGAATTGCCTTACTCATTTCAGTAACGCATTTGAGGCCATAGTCTCTTGGGTCCACTGACTGCAGAAATAACTTGAATTACAGCTCAGATTGAGTTGCAGTGATGAGTAACGATGATATTAACATTACATAATGATGTACCGTCATCTTTCAGCATCTATAGATATCAGTAACGATGATATTAACATTACATAATGATGTACAGTCATCTTTCAGCATCTATAGATATCAGTAACGATGACATTAACATTACATCATGATGTACAGTCATCTTTCAGCATCTATAGATATCAAAATCCTCAGCTGCTCAATTCCCTTCAATTAAATGGCATATTTGCACATATCTTATGCACATCCTCCCATGTACTTGAAATCATCTCTGGATTACCTAGAATACCTAATACAAGTAAGGCTATGTAGATAGTTGTTATATTGTATTCTTCAGGGAATAATGACAAGAAAAAGCCTGTATCATACAAATGCATTTTTCCTGGTATTTTTGATCTGCGGTTGGCTGACTTCTTGGACATGGACCTCGCAGAGACTGTAAGCTGACCGTAATGACTATTACTAAGAAGAAATAGATAAAAAGAACATTGACCTCTCAAAAGATGTGCTCCTATGCTTTCTTCTTAACGTTTTATAGTTTCAACTCTTACACTGAAGTTGTTGATCGATTTTGAATTAATTTTTGTATAAAGTGTGAGGAAGGGGTCCAACTTCATTCTTTTGTATGTGGATTTGCAGCTGTTTCAGCATCATTTGTTGATGATTACTGTCTTCCAATTGAATTGTCTTGGAAATTCAGAATTGATAGGCTGTGGATGTAAGGATTTGTTTCTGGACTATCAATTCTATTTCATTGACTCATTTGTGTCTTCTGACGCCAGTACCATATTGTCTTGATGACTGTTTCTTAGTATACATTTAAACTTTGGAAATTGCTTCCTCCAATTTTGTTCTTGTTTATCAGAATCGTTTTGGCTACTCTGAATTTCTTGCACTTCCGCAGGAATATTAGGATCAGCTTATCAACATCTAAAATAAAGAAATAAATGCCAGGTGGTGTTTTGATAAAAGTTACATTAAAGTATAGCTAAATTTGGGGAGTACTGACCGTGGCACATGTTTCCAAATGTTTAGGTCTTCTTCATCTCTTTCAACAATTATGTGTGGTTGTAACAGTGTAAGTTCTGTGCATTTTCTCCTAACCATATTCCCAAGTATTTTATTCTTTTGAATAATGAAAAACAAAATTGTCTTCTTAGTTATATTTTCAAGTGGTACACTGTTAGTTAACGAAATACAATTGATATTGTGTATTGATCTTGAATCTGGCAACTTTGCTGAACTCATTTACTAGATCTAATCTTTTTTAGTGGATCTATTAGGATTTTCTACTATACAATCATGTCACCTTGAAGAAAAGTGTTTTATTTCTTCCCTCTCAATCAAGATGTCTTCTGTTTCACTTCATTGCCAAGTGTCCTGACCAGAACTGTTGGCACAGTGTTGAATAGAAATGCTACTTCTCTGTGTGAATTTAGTCAAAAACAATGGGAAAAGGCTTTTTTTCATCCTGAGAAAAGCATGTTCCCTTCTTTTCTGTTTTTCCTAAGGGCATTAAGCAAGGACTCTGGTCCATTCAGAGTGTAGATGTGAAGCCAACAAATTTACAGACTGTTTCTCTCCACCGTGGACCTTCCAGTCTGCTCATGTTCTCTGCATAACCATCTTGACCTCTTGAGCTCTTATCTTTGTACTGAGACCCTGATATATGCTCAAATGATGAAGCAGCTCCACAGCAGTGCTTCCTGCTTTGTCCAAAGAACGTTCAATTGTTCAAGGCATGTAGGGCTCTTTCCTCACCCAGAGACCGTGTAAAACCTTAGAGGGAAGACTAATCTTTTCAGGTCAGAACACTGGTGGGTTCTAACCTCAACCTGTGAATTCACTAGACAACCCCTAGTGAGCTCCTATGATATGACGCTAGATCAGTGTGAGAGGCCGGCATTCTATAGGGAGAAGGCAACCAGAGCAGTAGCAAATGCTCCCTGAGCAGTTCCTGTCGCCCAGATCCATCTCTAAGTGCTGTGATCCATCCAGAAAATCCCAAGTTCTCATTTTCCAAATGAGGACATGTGTGAAGGGTTTGCTACCCCAGCCCTCCAGTACCATCGTTTTTCTCACTAAGCCAACTTACCTTATGTGCAAAAACTCTCATAATCCCCAGTCGGCCTTGCTAGGTAAGAATTACTCTTACTATCAGAAACATTGGGTACAGGGGGTGCCAGCAAGATGACGGGAGGAAGGGGAGGCTAAATGATACCTTCAAGGTGACAACTTCCCTGACTCTTTCCCTGGAAGCTGTACTTGCCATTTCCACACACTCCCAATGTCCCTGCTGTTTAACGATTCCTTCCCAGTAGATACTGTCACCCAGTTTACTATGCAGTTTTAAAATGTTTCTTGTCTGTTTCGCCTCATTTCTCCCCAAATAAGATGTAGTTTCATGAGAGCAAGAATTTTTGCGTTTTCTTTGTTCTTCGATGACTGCACCCAGAACAGCCGCTGAACAAAATATGTGCTCAAAAACGCTTTTACTGGATGAATAGAAGATTGATCATTTTATACTCCTTTACTGTATAAGTGCATCAGGGCAAACTTCAGGGCACCAAGTTACAAGAGGAATTTCCCAAGCTTCCTCAGTCAGATGGAGAGGAAGGTAATTATATAATATACCTGCGGTTTCTGAATCATCTAAATTTCTTCACCATTGATTCCATCAAATCACTGAGAACTAATTCCACCATTCTCTGCAACTACTGATCCTATGATTCTCTGTGATTACTGAAGATGATTGTTTTTTATTTGTTTCTAACTATGTTTCCTTTCTAATCCTTTCATTGTTGTTATTATTATTATTTAATATATTACTAAGGTAATGTTACCCTCCTTGGAGGAATGAAAAAACGTTTTGTCCTCTCCGAGGCTCAAACTCAGAACCTTCAGAGTATGAGACTGATGTGCTGCTGGCTGCTCTCAGGAGCAACTCCTGCCCAAGTGTTGACATGTAAATGAACAAATCTCAACCCCTAGGCACAGCTACTTTATCAAGCCCAAGCTTTCAGAGAACGCAATGAAGGCTACTCTGAAATCACTCCATATCAACCAGTGATGCGCCTGAAGAATTCCACACTCAGCACAGGTGGAGTTCTTTCCTTTCCAGTATTCACCCAATGATAGGACTGTCTTCATTCAATCCAGCATTAATTGCCAGGTATTTATTCAATCCACTATTAGTTCCATCCGATGACAGGACTGTCTGGGCTGTGGGACCAGGAACAATTGTACCTGTCTTGATGCTCTTTTCCCTCTTGTGGCCCAGTGACAATGATCGGGCTTCTCCCGCCCTGGGAGAGCTTAGTCACTCTTACACCTACCATAGTCTCCTTTTATGAAAGAAACTAAGAAGATGCTCAGCTCATGATAGGTCACTGGCTGACCCACTGAATAAATGAATGAAGAAATAGTCTTCAACTGTGTCTCCTACTGCTCTCTTTTACTCTATACATCCACTTTCATTTGCATGACTAGAGACATTCCCTCTACAGAAAACACAAACCGAAAGAACAGTAGTCTTTCTGTGTTTTTCAGTCTTCCGTGCCATCAACTATACTAAGAGATTTATTGAGTTTACTTCTTATAGCCCAGTTGAATTTTGGCCACAAAACTGGGTTTTGTACTGATCTGCACTTTCCAAATGTAATGGAGACTCTTTAAAGCTAAGTTATATCTAAAGAAAATGGCTTAACTGCTCTGAGCTTCCGTGTCATTTATAACACTTGGGGAAGCTGAAAAACTGTATTGACCACTTTACATAAAAATTAATAAATATTCAGTTTGTTTCTAGCATATAGTGCTGGAAAAGTTCTTGTATATGGAATATTGCTCACCTTTAAGGAAAATGCTTTCAAGGTCTAAGGAGAGATATTAATGCATTTCTGTTGCCACTGGTTGTTTCGCTCATTTAGTTGTAGCAACATGCTTCTGTGAAAATAAAAATGAAATAACGTTTAAAAAAGTAAAATAGGATCAGGTGCAGTGGCTGATGCCTGTAATCCCTGCACTTTGGGAGGCTGATGCGGATGGATCAAAAGATCAGGGAATTGAGGCCATCCTGGCCAACATGGTGAAACCTCGTCTCTACTAAAAAAATACAAAAATTAGCTGGGCGTCGTGGCGCGTGCCTGTAGTCCCAGCTCCTCAGCAGGCAGAGGCAGGAGAATCGCTTGAACCCGGGAGGCGGAGGTTGCAGTGAGCTGAGATCACACCACTCCAGCCTGGCGACAGGGCCAGACTCCATCGGAAAAACAAAAAGAAATAAGGATGGTGGAGAATCACAATAGAGATGCATAGTAACGTATGATTTTCTAGGCAAAAATGGATTTGTACAAAAGAATGTGGTAAAGGATTTGTGTCTTTTTTGTATTCCTTTTGAAGCTGATTTAGCTCATATTCCAAGTTGTCAACCTTCTCCCAACAAGATGGTTTCTCTGCATCATGAACGTTCTGGTCAGATTCTTCCTTTAACCATCGTGACCTTCTGAGCACTCATCTTTGTACTGAGACCCTGATATAAGCCCAAACGATGCCGTTCCGTCGGAGAGCTTCTGCTTTGCCCAGAAATACTCCTTTTTCTCTGTTGCTCAGATTAGATTGGTATTTTTGTTCTGTTTCAAGTTCATTGACTTTATTCTGAGTGTCTCAATTTTGTTATTGAAATAACCCATTGAAGCTTTTTTCTCCTAATAGTGTTGGTGGATACATTTTTCAATGTTTAAGTGTAGGGGAGGCCGAGGCAGGTGGATCACGAGGTCAAGAGATCAAGACCATCCTGGTCAACACGGTGAAACCCCATCTCTACTAAAAAATACAAAAAATTAGCTGGGCATGGTGGCGCGTGCCTGTAATTCGAGCTACTCAGGAGACTGAGGCAGGACAATTGCCTGAACCCAGGAGGCGGAGGTTGTGGTGAGCCTAGATCGGGTCATTGCACCCCAGCCTGGGTAACAAGAGCGAAACTCTGTCTCAAAAAAAAAAAAATCAGTGTTTATAGCTTCCAGATGTTTGCCAAGAGTTCCCAACTTTCTGTTCAAGAGTGTTAACCCCTCATTGATGGAGCATTGTTATCGTACCTGTTTTAAGGTACGTGTCTGATGATTCTAACCTGTGTGTTCTCAGTATTGTTACTCGAGGATTCTCTTTGCCAGTGACTTCAGATTGTCCTGGTTCTTCACATGCTGAATATGTTGGGGTTGTACGTTGCAGTATGTGATGAGACACTGTGTCTTGTGTAAATCTTAAGGATACTAAGATTATTATTGTTTTTGCAGGCACACGATTGCCTTGTGTTCAAGTTCCAATAACCAGCCAGCCTTGTGTGTTGTAGTTCCAAAGTCAATTCTATTTTCAAAGCCTTAACACTGCTGTTTAGAGATCTGTGGAGTATGTGCATCCCAGTGGCCGGTGAGGACTGGAAAGTGGGCTATCACTGAGTTCATTTCTCAGCCTCTTTTTAGGCAAGTTGTCTTCGATCAGAGCCACTTATTCACAGTTCACAGGTGCACCCAGGAGTTCACAAAAGACCATATGGGTTTGCTTTCCAAGTGTCTTTTCTGGTTACTCAGCAACTCCTGGTGTTGGTCAGAAAGCTGGAGCTGTATTTGATCAGAAAGCTGGGGCTGTATTTACCTGAGTGACTCTGCCCTGCACTTGCCATAATTGCACCGCATTTAGGAAAAAGCTGCGGGAGGAAACAGGGAGAATAAGAGCACTGGGACATGCCCCTTGGTTTCACAGCGCCTCAAAGCAACAGAAAGCTACTTACACGTTGATAGAGCTATACTATACTGTATCCCAGTGGAGTCTTGGCCAACCCTGTATTGTTGCTGCCTTTGCATAATGAACCAAAGAGGTGTCCAGGATACTACTGAGATCAGTGTCTAACATATTGTTTTCTGAGATCAGTGCCTAACATATTGTTTTCTGAGATCAGTGTCTAATATCTGTATTTTTTCACTGTAACCTGCAGACCTGAGGTCCAAGTAGTAACATCTGGAGAATGTGGGCATGGATCCTACTACCTCTCACAAACTAAGCGGACACTCTACCACTGGAGCTAACTCCCCATCTCACAGCATCTTTTTTGTCCTTAGTGGACAGTGTAGAACACAGACAACCTGAAGGCTTCAGCGTGAAGGCAGGACTCCACTAAGAGCAGATCTTCTCATTGATGGCCAGGGCAAGAGCACAGTGGCTACTGATTCTCTGCAAGGAAGGTGGAGAAATGGGAACAAAGAGAAAGTCGCAGAGGGAAAACTCTGGTGCTGCTCAAATATCAGGTTTCCCATATTCTGGGACAGAAAAAGTCATGTCCCAGAGAAGGACCCTGCCCAACTAATGTGTCACAGATATCCAGGATGCTTAAATGATTTTTTTTTTTAA
>JAPYYA010002940.1:0-13414 GCA_028533165.1 Leontopithecus rosalia
GTTGAATTTTGTCAAAGGCCTTCTCTGCGTCAGTTGAGATAATCATGTGGTTTTTGTTTGGGTTCTGTTTATGTATTGAATTACGTTTACAGACTTGCATATGTTGAACCAGCCTTGCATCCCTGGGATGAATCCTACTTGATCATGGTGGATAAGCTTTTTGATGTGCTTTTGCAATTGGCTTGCCAAATTGAAGATTTTATTGAAGATTTTTGTGTCTATGTTCAGCATGGATATTGGCCTGAAGTTTTCTTTTCTTGTTGTGTCTCTGCTGGGTTTTGGTATCAGGATGATGTTGGTCTCATAAAATGATTTAGGAAGGATTCCCTCTTTTTTGGATTATTTGGAATAGTTTCAGAAGGAATGGTAACAGTTCCTCTTTGTGTGTCTGGTAGAATTCGGCTGTGAACCCATCTGGACCTGGGCTTTTTTTGTGTGGTAGGCTCTTATTGCTGCCTCAACTTCAGATTTGTTATTGGTCTATTCATGGTTTTGACTTCTTCCTGGTTTAGGCTTGGGTGGATGCAAGTGTCCAGGAATTTATCCATTTCTTCCAGGTTTACTAGTTTATGTGCATAGAGTTGTTTGTGATAGTCTCTGATGATGGTTTGAATTTCTGTGGAATCTGTGGTGATTTCCCCTTTATCGTTTTTTTATTGCATCTATTTGGTTATTCTCTCTTTTCTTTTTTATTAATCTCGCTAGTGGTCTATTTTGTTGATCTTTTCGAAAAACCAGCTCCTGGATTTACTGATTTTTTGAAGGGTTTTTTGGTGTCTCTATCTCCTTCAGTTCTGCTTTGTTCTTAGTTATTTCTTGTCTTCTGCTAGGTTTTGAGGTTTTTTGATCTTGCTCCTCTAGCTCTTTCAATTTTGATGATAGGGTGTCAATTTTGGATCTCTCCTTTCTTCTCATGTGGGCACTTATTGCTATATATTTTCCTCTAGAGACTGCTTAAAATGTGTCCCAGAGATTCTGGAATGTTGTGTCTTCATTCTCATTGTTTTACCATGGTTTCGTTATCCACTCATTGGTTGAGGGGCATTTTGGCTGGTTCCATATTTTTGCAATTGTGAATTGTGCTGCCATAAACTTGCATGTGCAAGTGTCTTTTTCATATAATAATTTCTTTTCCTCTAGGTACATAACCAGTAGTGGGATTGCTGGATCAAGCGGTAGTTCTACTTTTAGTTCTTTAAGGAATCACCACACTGTTTTCCATAGTGGTTGTACTAGTTTACAGTACCACCAGAAGTGTAAAGGTGTACCCTTTTCACCACATCCACAGTAGCATCTATTTTTTTTTAATTTTTAAATTGTGGCAATTCTTGCAGGAGTAAGGTGGTATCTCATTGTGGTTTTAATTTGCATTTCCCTGATAATTAGTGATGCTGAGCATTTTTTTCATGCTTTTTGGCCATTTGTATATCTTCTTTGGAGAATTATCTCTTCATGTCCTTAGCCCACTTTCTGATGGGATTATTTTTTTTTTCTTGCTGCTTTGTTTGAGTTCCTTGTAGATTCTGGATATTGGTCCTTTGTCAAATTCATAGTTTAAGAATATGTTTTCCCACTCTGTGGGTTGTCTGTTCACTATGCTGATTTTTTTCTTTTGCTGTGTGGAAACATTTTAGTTTAATGAGGTCCCATCTACTTATTTTGTTTTCATTGTCTTTGCTTAAGCCAATGTCAAGAAGGGTTTTCTGATGTTATCTTGTAGAATATTTATGATTTCAGGTCTTAGATATAAGTCTTTGGTCCATCATGAGTTGATTTTTGTATAAGATGAGAGATGAAGATCCAGTTTCATTCTTCTACCATTCTTCTTGCCAATTATCACAACACCATTTGTTGAATAGGGTGTCCCTTCCCTACTTTATGTTTTTGTTTGCTTTGTCAAAGATCAGTTGGCTGGAAGTATTTGACTTTATTTCTGGGTTCTCTATTCTGTTCCATTGGTCTATGTGCTTATTTTCATACCAGTACCATGCTGTTTTGGTAATTATAACCTTGTAGTATAGTTTGAAGTTGAGGAATGTGATGCCTTCAGATTTGTTCTTTTGACTTAGCCTTGCTTTGGCTATACAGGATTTTTTTAATATAAATTTTAGGATTTTTTGTCTAGTTCTGTGAAGAATGGTGATGGCATTTTGATGGGAATTGCATTGAATCTGTAGATTTCTTTTGACAACCTGGTCATTTTCACAATATTGATTCTACCCATCCATGAGTATGGGATGTGTTTCCATTTGTTTGTGTCATCTGTGATTTCTTTCAGCCATGTTTTGTAGTTTTCCTTGTAGAGATCTTTCACCTTCTTGGTTAGGTATACTTCTAAGTTGTTTTTGTTTTTGTTTTTGTTTTTGCTTTTGCTTTTAAGCTGTTGTAAAAGGGATTTCATTCTTGATTTGATTGTCAGCTGGGTCATTGTTGGTGTATAGTAGTGCTACTGATTTGTGTATAATACATTGATTTTGCATCCTGCAACTTTAGTGAATTCATTTATCAAATCTAAGAGCTTTGTGGATGAGTCTTTAGGGTTTTCTAGGTATACAGTCAGATCATTGGCAAACAGCAAAAGTGTGATCTTTTCTTTACAGATTTAGATGCTCTTTATTTCTTTCTCTTATATGATTGCTCTGGCCAGGACTTCCAGCACTATGTTGAATACAAGTGGTGGAAGCAGGCATCCTTGTCTTGTTTCAGTTCTCAGGGAAATGCTTTAAATTTTTCCTCATTCAGTATAATGTTGGCTGTGGGTTTGTCATAGATGGTTTTTATTACCTTGAGGTATTTCCCTTCTATGCCAATTTTGCTGAGGGTTTTAATTATAAAGGGATACTAGGTTTTGTCAAATGACTTTTCTGCATCTATTGAGTGATCATAAGATCACTGTTTTTAGTTCTGTTTATGTGATGTATCACATTTATTGACTTGCATATGTTAAACCATCCTCACATCCCTGGCATGAAACCCACTTGATCATATTGTATTATCTTTTTGAAATGCCATTGGATTCAGTTAGCTAGTATTTTGTTGAGGATTTCTGCATCTACGTTCATCAGGGATATTTGTCAATAGTTTTTTGGGTTTTTTTTGTTATGTTCTTTCCTGGTTTTCATATTAGGGTGATACTGACTTCATGGAATGATTTAGGGAGGGTTCCCTCCTTATCTTTTGGAATAGTTTCAGTATCAATTCTTCTTTGAATGTCTGATAGTATTCAGCTGTGAAATCATCTGGCTCTGGACTTTTTTTTCTCAGCAAATTTTAAATTACTGTTTTAATCTCACTGCTTGTTATTGGTCTGTTCAGAGTTTCTATTTTTTCCTGGTTTAATCTAGGAGGGTTGTATATTTCCAGAAATTTATCCATCTCCTCTATATTTTCTAATTTGTGCACATGAAGGTTTTCATAGTAGCTTTGAATTATCTTTTGTGTCTCTGTGGTATCTGTTGTAATGTCTCCTGTTTCATTTCTAATTGACTTTATTTGGATCTTCTCTCTTTTCTTGGTTAATCTTGCTAATGGTCTATCAATTTTGTTTATCTTTTCAAAGAACCAGCCTATTTTTTCATTTCTCTTCTGTATTTTTTTGTTTCAATTTCATTTATTTCTGCTCTAATCTTGGTGGTTTCTTCTGCTGGGTTTGGGCTTGGTTTGTACTTGCTTCTCTAGTTCCTTGAGGTAAGACCTTAGATTGCCTGTTTTCTGCTGTTTTAGACATTTTCATGTAGGCATTTAATGCTATGAAATTTCCTCTTAGCCCCACTTTTGCTATATTCCATAGATTTCAATAAATTGTGTTACTATTATTGTTCAGTTCTAATAATTTTTAAATTTCCACCTTGATTTTATTGTTGATCCAAAGAACATTCAAGAGCAGATTATTTAATTTCTATGTATTTGTATAGTTTTCTGAGTTCCTTTTGGATTTCATTTCCAGTTTTATTCCACTGTGGTCTGAAAGGATACCTGATATAATTTTGATTTTCTTAAATGTATTGAGACTTATTTTGTGACCTATTATATGGTCTGTCTTGGAGAATGTTTCATGTGCTAACAAAAAGAAATGTGTATTCTGCAATTGTTTGATAGAATGTTCTATATATATCTCTTAAGTCCATTTTAAAATCTTTATGTTCCTTTATTGGAGAAAGATTCCTTATTGGTACATAGTGATGTATTTACTAAACAGAGACCTGTACAGAAATTACATACTATCCACTTAGATAAGTTAGTACACTTTTGCCTGTTGATGGAATAGTTCCATTTATCAAGTTTTATACATCAAAAAGCTTTTGGATTTCACCAGACTGTCTATTAATTCACCTCTGAAAAAGTGGCATTTAATTTCAGCTTCTGTATTTTACAGCATTAAAAAACCTATGCATTTTTAGGGTGCTTCTCTGCACAATGGCATTGAGCAGACAAAGCTGAGTCCATTATCCCACCCAGATTCACATAGTTATATTTGAGAGCTTTATCCTAGAGAGCAGGGACAGTTACTGCTAACCATCACAGACTTCTTACTCTGAGAGCCTATCTCCTTGGCCACATTTTATATAGCCAATGAAGACATGCCAGCAACTGTCCCATGTATAACTTGGCATTAGATGACCTGGTCTGTTGGATGCTGGTGGCAGGCACTATTATTTTATATCCAGGTAAAAGGCCAATTTTAAAAACTGCCACTTTGAGATTAAAATCGAGGGCATAATATACTCAGAAAGTATTGATCAATCTGGTATCCCAAATGATGTGAATATTTTCAAAAACCGATGGCAAATTGTGCTTATGTTTCCAGCTTTTGAGATATTAATACATTGACAATCCACATAGCCCTGAGGTCATCCTGTAAGGTGCGTATCAAAAACACGAAGTTAGGGTGACAAAGTTTGACAGTAGTGTTATACAAGTCAGAGTTGGAAAGTCATAGTAAGCATACCTATGCTGACAGAAAAGCCTCAAATCCTTTGTGTACACATTTGGTTTTATTGTAACAAAGCAACTTGCATACTTTTAACGTTTAAAACTGAGCATCACCTTTCCTTTCCAGTGAAACAAATTTAAAAATAAACAGGAGCAAAATTACAATAGAGGATGTCAATTCCAAATAAGATCCTACAGGTTCTGCTGATTCTCCCATTGAGTGGCAGGGCTCGAGTCATCATTAGGAGAGAATTTATTTTAAAGTGTCATCTTAAACTGCAAGGATATCTGTCAAATATCACCATTAAACATGCCAAAGGAGAAGCCTGTTGTCAAAATGCCCTCTTAACGCACCCAAACATCTCAAATCCACCCTTTTCTGACCTTCTATAATCCCATTTTATAAAGTTTTTTCTTTTAATTTTTTAGAATCAAACATTTATTTTGAGATACAGATTCATATGCACTTATACAAAATAATACAGCGAGATCTTGTGTCCCATTTACTCAATTTCCTCTAAAGGTACCACCTTGTAAAACTATAGTACAATATCATGACCAGGATATTGACAATTCATTTTTACATTAAGATTTGGTATCACTAGAATTATAAATGTCAGATTAGAAATTGTGCCTCAAAACCATAAGACATGCAAAGATGTCTTAACGAATGCTGTTTCTCCTGCTTTGTACCCCATGTTGCTCCTCTCCACCTGTGACCCTGTGGGTCTGGATAGGCATTTTGTATGTCAAGTGGTGTCTTGTGCCTCTCATTGGTGACACTCAGCTCATCAGTAATTCTTTGTTCCGTGTGAGCTTTCCTTTGTGATTATATTCTCAGTGGGCAAAAATTATATCTGCTATTTACTACTATTTTTATGGAATCTGGCAAAGTGTCTGGCACTCAAAGGGGCTGGATAACTTTTACTTGGGTGAGAGAACCAAGTAGTACTGTAATGGGTTTGGCCAAATATTGTCTTTGATGACCTATTCTTACTCATCAGCACCTGCATCAGAATGGTTAGTAAACCACATAAAAAAGATTTGTGGTTCCTCATGCTGCTTCTTCCTGCTGGCTTTATTCTGTGTTTAACTTGAATATTTCATCAGATCCTTTCCAGATTTCCATTTGATTTCAGTGGACTATGAAGATGGATCACCACTCTCATTCTCATTATTTTGTTTCAATAGGCTAAAGATAGGACCTGATCCTCTCCAGCTTGTAAGGCTTCAGCTGAGCTATCTGCTGTTAATCTGATTGATAGGTTTTCCTTTATAGGTAACCTGATGCTTTTGTCTCATAGCCCTTAAGAGTCTTTCCTTTATCTTGATAGATAACCTGATAACTCTGTGCCTAGGTAATGATCTCTTTGTGATGAATTTCCCAAGGGGTCTTTGAGCTTCCTATATTTGGATATCTAGATCTCTAGCAAGGCCAGGGAAGTTTTCCTTGATTATTTCCTCAAATAAGTCTTCCAAACTTTTAGATTTCTCTTCTTCCTCAGGAACACCAATTATTATTAAGTTTGGTCATTTAACACAATTCCAAACTTTTTTAGAGACATTATTCATTGTTTTTTTTCTCTATTTTTTGTCTAATTGTGTTAATTTGAAAGCCTTGTCATTGACCCTGAATTTCTTTCTTCTGCTTGTTCTAATCTATTGAAACTCTCCAGTGTAATTTTTATTTCTCTAAGTGTGTCTTTCATTTCCAGGTGTGATTGTTTCTTCTTTATGATATGTATTTCTCTGGAGAATTTTTCATTCTTAAGTTGTTTTTGAAATTTCTTTAAGTTGGTTTTCACCTTTCTCTGCTGCTTCCTTGGTAACTTGATAACCTTCTGAATTCCTTAACTGGCAATTCAGAGACTTCTTTTGGGCTTAGATCCTTTGCCAGGGAACTAGTGTGATCTTTTGTGGGTGTTATAAAATCCTGTTTTGTCATATTACTAGAATTAGTTTCCTGGTTCTGTCTCATTTGGGTAGACTATTTCAGTGGAAAGGTGTGGAACCCAAGGCTTGCTGTTCAGATTCTTTTGTGCTATGGAGTAATCCCTTGATGTGGTACACTCCCCCTTCCACTGGAGAAGGGGCTTCCTGAGAGCCAGGCTGCAGTAATTGTCATTGTTCTTCTTGGTCTAGCTACCAAGTGGGGCTACCAGGCTCCAGGCTGGTGCTGGGGAATGTCTGCAGAGTCCTGTGATGTGATCCAGCTTCATATCTCCCAGCCATGGATACCAGCATCTGCCTTGGTGGATGTGTCAAGGGAGTGAATTAGACTCTGTGAGATTTCTTGGTTGTATATATGTTTAGTGTACTGGCTTTCTTAAATGCTGGTTATGCTAGTAGTGACATTGTCACATGGACATTCAGGATCTCTAGTTAGCAGAATGTAGCAGGTGGCGAAATTAGCTGCTGTTTTCTCCTTCCTGTGAGCAGTGTTATTCTGTCATCAGTTGCTGTAATGGCCTGAAATGGTTGACTTTCAGTCAGGAGGTGACATTTTCAAGACAGCACCAGCTGTGATAGTAGTAGGGGGATGTAAGATTGACCTAAGTTGGTAAGTATTCTGGTTTTGCAGGTGATGGATGGGGCCATAAAGCTCCCAAGAGTTTCTATCTTTTGTGTTAAGCTATCAGGGTAGGAGGAGAAAAAATATCAGGTAGGGGGAGGGTTACATGGGTCTGGACTTACACTCTCCTTGCGTGGGAATTGCCATGGCTTCTGTGTGGAATAGGGTTGGTTCTCAGGCCAATGGTGTTATGTTGCAGAGGGGATTATGGCTGCCTATTCTGTGCCATATAGTTTGTCAGGGAAGTAGGGGATAGCCAGTAGTGAAAGGCCTCATCCAGCTCTCATGCAGTTGGTGAGGCTGGTCTTACTCCTCTAATTCCCTGCTCAGACCTTGCCCCAGGCACTGAGAAAGCAAGCACAGCTTTCCCTGTCTTCCAACAATGTTGTTGTCAGCTCCTGTGCTCATATCTGCAGCAGTTTTGCTCCCCAGTTTGCACCCAGATTCTGCTCAAGAAAATTTGTGCCCAGTTGAAATTATTACAAATTTCAGTTGGAAATTTGTAATACTACTTTCACTCTGTGACCCCTCTTTAGTTCTGCTGGCTGCCTTCCCCAAGGCCCACTGTGAGATATAGTCAGAGATGACTTCCCTGGGTTTGAGCTGGAGACTGCAAGTGCCTACAAGGCTCTTCCCTCTGCTGCTTCTCCTTTTATATTTTGTGCAGCTCCCTAAATCTGTTTCAGCTATAGGTAAGGTTAAATCCTTCTATAATCTGGATTTTCAGATTCCCCGGTGGGAATGTGTATTTGGAAGCCATTTTTTTCTATTTCACACTTTGAGAACTCACAGTTTTTTGCTTGTCTTGCAGAATTTGCAGTGGTGTACTGCTTCTTTCAAAGGATCTGTGAATTCTTTCTATTTTTCCTGATATATTCCTGCAGGGGTTCTTCAAGCCAAAGTTTACAGTGTGAGTCTCCACACACTGTTATGTCCATCTAAGTGGGAGGTACATGTTAGCCCTGTCTCCTATTCACCATCTTTCTCCTGATTTCCAGGATATTTTAATTCTGTTACTGATTTCTCATTTAATTACTTGGTAGTCAGAGAATATAATCTGTGTAATACCAGCTCTCTGATACTTGTTGAGTTTTATCTATAGCTGAGAATACATTAATTTTTGTAAATATTTCATGTGTGTTTGAGTAGGAAGGTCCAGGTGAAAGTTCATTCCCAGAGAGGATTAGCAATTTCTTCTGCAAGGAACTTGGGCCTTCCATTAGCCTGAGTTCTTTCTATAATTAATTCTCAAAGGAAATATGAATTTGTTCTCTAAACCCAATTGAGGGCCACTTTGTGACTTCAGAGTCTCAAGGGTATTTTTTCAATTCACTCAGTGCAAAGGTTTTGGAAATTTCTTTCCTGTCATCCCTCTCTGGCCTCCTTCATTTATCCTTTCACTGAGCTTTTAGCCATTGAAGTCTTGTCTTTAGGTGGGTCTCTCCTGTCAGACCCCTGGTATGGGTGGCTTGAGGCCTGAGTGGCTAACAGAAGAGTCAGGAGACCTGAGATTGCAGACACAGAGGCAGCCTGTCCTTACCATCCCTTCGCCTCTCTGGATTACTGTTCTCACCTGCTGTTTAGCATCGGGAAATATCCCTTACTTTCTTGCAGCATATAATGAATTTTTTAAAAAAATTTAAAAGTATCCACCTCGTTTTATGACTTTTTGTGGGCATTTTGATGAGCGTATCTAGTCCATAAAACCCAATAAAACATTTAGAAAGACTGAAAGATATTCTCAGATTCATGACTTACACAGACACCAAGATGTCATAGGCTCATGGAAGATCTGGAACCATTGATCTAGAGCAGGATTATTCAAGGTTTTTCCATGACCTACAGGAGCATTCTTTAATATAGCTACCCAGTACACATGTTGTAAAACAACAAATTCACAGTACCTCAACACCCTCGCTAAGCCTGATGAATTTTGATATTTTTCTATTAAAAATATCAAAATTAAATTTTAATTTCATATTAAAGCTGATCATGATCCATTCAATTGAATTTATTCCATGACTCTTTGTGGTCTATGAAAAATGCTGGTCTAGAACCTGAACCGCCACCTCTTTACACATGGCCAAGATCCTCCAGATGGGGCACCAGCAGAAGCAGGTCATGCAGTAACACACAGTCACCTCCTTACAGTGGTGCTCATGCCTGGCTCTGGGTGTGAGAAGGTCCTTGCAGATTTTCCATTAAAATAACTCTCTTCAGTTTTTCTGGGTGACAAACTCCAAAGAAGGCCAGGCAGAGATCTTAAACGAGTGAAGAAGGCCTGGTATAAAAAGGGAATATGGTCGTTTCCACTTTTCTTTCTCTCTACGGCAAAGACATGGGTGCAGGGAAACATTTCCACATTATAAAAATCTACAGCTCCTGCCCCATGGTAAATGCCGGAGGCTGCTCAGCCTCAGGGTGACAGTCACAGGGCACGCTGGAGCCGTGGTTCCTGGAGATCTTCCCCCCACTTCTCCCTGCCATCCCCCAAACACCCAGGCAGTAGCACTTTTGGAGTTCACTTCCTTCCTGGGAAGTATTCTCAGATCTTCTGGTTTGAAACAAACAAACGTTTCTGATATCCCCATTTTAAAAAATGTAGTATCTCTTGATTTCAAGAGATGATGTTTTCAACATCAAAACTGAGATGTTGGCTCAGTTTTTTCTTTTTGAAAGAACCATACAGTCCAAATCTAACTTCCTGCCGGCCGAAGATGGCCTGTGGGCTGTTTGAGACCCCTAGACTAGAGGTTTTAACATGCATGTTATTATATGGCTATATTATATATATTATATAACATATGAATGTGTTATATGTATATAACATATATATGTTATATAATAACAAACATGTTATTCATATAGAAACTTAAAGTGATTTAGTAAGTTGGGGCAAAGATTTTTTGTGTGGGGCATAAAAATATCTGAATATCTTGTTTCTAATAAATGCTGCCATTTCTCTAGGGATCTGGGGTTATAACGTCAGCTAAGTACAGAGGGAGAAAAGTCTGCTGGTTCAACTGATGCTCCCTCAGCAGGGAGAGCCAGGCTCCCTGTTATCACAAGGCAATCCTGGTGATAAACTAGACATACTTTGCAAACTGGATTAGATTCTTGCCTTCTCTCCTCTGCCCCCACTCCACGCACACATCTGTGCAGTGAATACCAAATACTGATCATTTCTCTGTACAGCTCAAATGCACAGTATTTTCACCTCATAATATGTTGGCGTGTAAAAGTCCCCAAGAGCTACAGAGATTTGCAGAGGAAAAAATGTGCTCTGCCTCGGGTTTTGGAGTGATGCTTGTGCTGCTGACACCTGCACCTTAATGGAGCTGATCTGGGCTGCTCTCAGGGCCAGCCCCTCGAGTGATCCAGGTAATCTGAGCTCCTGAGGCCTCTGGCCAGTCCATGCAGCCAGAGGAAGCCATTTCCTTTCCCTTGGAGGTAATGCACATCCATGGGGCAAGGCCACATGGTTCAAAGGCCAGCTTCACCTTTTGGTGGGGTTGACACAGGCCTGGCGGGAGCCTTTTGAAATGCCAGGGCAGGCTGCAGGCTAGCTGAGCAGGCACTCAACCATGCAACAGCTGGAACCCATTAAGGTTGGCAATTTTTGCCCAAGGGACGAAACTGCCTTTACATTGGCAAGGCCAAGGACTTGGCTCACACTTGACTGATGTTTGAAGAGAGATGCTTCAGGGAATTTGAGGCAAAGGAGGTGAGACTGTCCCCTGGGGCCCTGTTTCACGCTGGAGCAACCTGCCTGTAGAAGTAATTAGGTGCTGGGCTGATGGGCTCCCTGTCAACTTAATGACACTTCACTGCATCCAGGAATGGTTGTCCACAGGGTGCAGAGCCATTCTGTGAAAATTTCCTTGAGGGAAAATGGCCTACACATAGGGAAGGGATTCAAACAAGAATGATGATGTGATTTCCCTCCATTTTTATTATTTTAAATGGTAATACCATCCGTGCATACTAGTTAATCTGTGTTTAGAAAAAAGCAGTACATATTTCTGAGGGTGTTTTATTCTGATAATTTTTCTATTCCTTCATTTACAAATGCACATATAATTGTTATAAAGTCTACTTTAAACCGTACATATATTTAAAAGTCAAAATTATCTTTTAATGTAACTCCATATCAAATATCATTTATGAGCATGAGTAAATTCTAGTAAGATAGCTATGGCAAAAGCCTGAATTTGAAACAATGTATTTCTTCCACCAAGATAAGCTTTAGGGTACCGAACTGGGAACTGGAGCCAGAGTTCTGGTTCCAGTACTGCAGGATGCTTGCTAAAGGCAGAGGCTGATGATCAGTTAAGTTCAGGAATTGCTATGCCTCATATTTCATTTTTGGAGATTGCTATGACACATTAGCATATTAAGATATATCAGATTAAGGAAGCTAAAACCTTTTTCCATATTCCTTTGCTGCTATGATTTCAAATGGATTTAGGTTTCATCAATTAGTTGCACTAGTGCAAGATTTGAGTCCGGAAGTAGTCGGAGAAGAGGCACCAGTTTAGCTATCCAGATACAGCGGATACAGAATGACTTTGGAGCCAAGAGTTCTAACAATAACTTTTAGTCCCTGGATTTACAGTAGCGTGGAGTGTTTCTAGGACAGCTGAAGAGGTAAGCTTTCAGAGGCAGCTTCTTGATTCTCAGATTTAAGGCAGTTCAATCATGAAGCCAGCAGTTGCCATGGCAGCTTTGAGATTCCCAGCTCATTGACTATAACTGGGGCAACAGTTCCCTTAGCCTGCCAGTTGGACAATGTTATTCTGAAAGTTATTCCTAAACGCCCATCCTAAATCCTATTATTCTAGGTACTCAACAATTTCCTGAATTAAGTTTCTTTCTACCTAAGGTAACTTAATAGAATGGTGTCTCCTGCCTACAACGAATCCCTTCCTGGTATGCTGTGGTTCTCACTCTTAGAAATACTGCTCTAAAGTCTCTTTCATGATCCTGTGACTTGGGAGATATACACATGCCCTTTCCTCTTGCCCTACAATAGCTCTTGTTGGTAGGTGGTATTTGTTCTCTTATTTTCTCTCATAGTACAGTCTTCTACCCCATGGACTTTTTGTTTTACCTATTAGTACTCTTCATTTTACCTACTAGTACTCTGACCATTAATGCTGCTGTGTCTCTTTGGAGGGCTCAGCCTTCTCCTGGGGCAGGTTAGGGAAATCCCAAGGTTAAAAAATGGAGCATTCTTCTTTACTTGATCACTCAACACAGTACCTGACTGAATGGGGCATGTGGAAATCAATAAATGGCAATGAGTTCAGAGATTCACAATGTTTTCTAACATCATGCGAAATTGCATTGTCACTTTACTGCTCACATTCTACCTTTGACAGATTTCATTTGCCTTAGAAGTGTGATGGTTCTCAAATCATAGATAACAGTTCCGGGGGAGAACGATCCAAGATGGCCAATCGCTAACATCTCAGGATTGCAGCTCGCAGTTAAAGCTCATAGAACTAGAGGACGCCACACTTCCAGACAAATTCTGGTCGCTCAGGAGCAGAAGATTCCCAGTGGAGGAGCCACGCAGGGCAGTGGTCTCGCCGGCACTTCGGCGCACCGGTCTCGCGGGCACCTCCACACGGCAGCTCTCGGAGCTGACTAGGCGGGGCTGGCTCCCCTTCTGACCGAGGTTTGGAGGAGCCGCGCGGGTTCCCAGCTTTGACACCTGAGGGCGGCACAGAAGTTGTGCCGGCACCTCGGCGCAGAGTGAACGCGACTGGTTCCCCTTCTGACCGAGGTTTGGAGCTCCGGGAAGGCAGACTCGCCTATTACGGACACAAGAAGGAAGCCAGACAGGAGAAGCCTGGGCAGAAAAACACCATCAGTCTTAACGCCGCTGTTTCTGGCCCTGGGAACTCA
>JAPYYA010002941.1:0-13414 GCA_028533165.1 Leontopithecus rosalia
CTCTGTGATCTCAGACTCTCCCTGGGCTCTGTGGACTCAGCTGGGAGCTTCAGATGAGACAGAAAACCTGAAAATATCCCCCTTCACCCATTCACCTCCACTGGCCCATTATGGCTGTCAGCTCCACTCTGAGAACCTTGAATTTCCAGCATAGAGGCACACATGTTGAGTTAGGCGAGTGCAGTGAACAGAACCTGGGACAGGCTCACGGCAGCTGGCCCAGAGAACATTCTGGCAGGATGGCAATGCTCTCTGCAGTGTAAGCATTGGGACACTGGGCACTCGAAGCATGGCTCTTGAGAGGAGGTTCTGAATTTTTTACTTTTATTTCTTGAAATTAATGTAAATATATATAGGCATAGATGCCTACCAGGTGCCCTTCCACCCAATCGTCCCACAGCTCAGGCAAAACCTGGCAGGGGCCCCTTCATTCATGTGCTGACAACCTCAGCCTCACCTGCGGATTAAGGCAGTGGGGAGAGGGGCTTTCCCTAGGGTCCCGTTACAGCGACCCATAGGTGGGTCATGGAGAATCAATTCTGAGGGCTTTAGTAGAAAAGGCTTGTGAAGGAGGGAAGTGGCAACAGTGAGGTGTCATGACCACTCCAATGCCAGGAGAAAATAGGAAGGCCTGCTACCAAATGAGATTTATTAGAAAATGAAGTTTAGAAGTGGACTCCCAATGAAAAACAATGAATTGGCAGAGATACTGAAAACAGTTTTGTTCTATTACTACCAGTGAACATTTGCCGAGGTGTTGGCAGGATTTCCCTTAGGTTAACTAAAGTGTCCTTGGCATGGAATCAACTGCATTCTTTGTAAGATTATGCTTTTTTTCTTTTTTCTGACACTGAGTCTGGTACTGTCACCCAGACTGGAGAGCAGTGGCCCAATCTTGGCTCACTGCAACCTCCACCTCCCAGGTTCAAGCTATTCTACTTCATCAGCCTCGCAAGTAGCTGAGATTACAGGCACTCACCACCACGCCCAAATACTTTTTGGTATTTTTTAGTGGAGACGGGTTTCACTGTGTTGACCAGGATGCTCTCAAACCCCTGACCTCACCCGCCTTGCCCTCCCAAAGTGCCGGGATTATGGGCATAAGCCACCACGCCTGGCCAAGATTACACTTTCAGTGATAATTACCCCACACACACCAAGGCACACTGAGCATCACAGCATATGCATTCACACAGATGCACGCCAGCCCTATGCACACAACTCCATCCCAACTACAGAACACAGAGCTGCTCCGAGGGACTGAGGAATGTGGCCATTGCTCCTTATCTAAAAAACATATTCCTCTCATTGACAACAGGAAGCTCAGTTCAGGCTTTCTCTCTACAAAAAAGCAAGTGAGACAGTGCCACATTCCTCATCATGTGAAATATTCATCCACACCGAAGAGGGTCCCCAATGCGTACCATTCTCCCAGACTCCTGAGGTCACCTGTAAGAAAAAAGAACATATTTCTGTTAGCAACAGAAGATGCCGGGTCCTGTGTACACAGATGTCTTGTTCACTTGGTGATATTAGAAAAGCAAATAGAAAAAAGGCAAAGGAATTCATAAAGGAAACAGGACAAAACGAATCACGTGAAAAACATAAGTTTTGATTGGAGGTTATTTCCTATAAGTTTATGTGGTTTGGCAGTAAGTAATTTTGTTCCAAAAGAACAATCAAGCAACTGAGGAGAAAGCTCACGGCCACTCAGTGCATGGCTGGTGCTGCCATTTTCTCCTCCTGTCTTAAATCAAGCCACAGTGGGGAACAGACTCTCACTCAGAATTCTCCCCACCAAGGACACTGTATAAATCACCTATGATACATAGTGTCAGATTCTACTACATTACTGAAATTCAAAAGGATAAAGTTAAGAAACCTTTTCTCCAACCAAACCAGGTGGACTGACCTTCCCCTGTGGTGGCTCCTCCTTATCTGAGGATTGGTACGAGAACTCTTCCACCAGGGTGTATTCTGTGAAAAGTAAAAGGACACAGAGTGACTGTCAGCAGGTGCAGGGGAGGAACAGGGAAGAGAGGTTTTCTAGCCCCAGGTCATCTCATGAATGTGAAATAGCCCATCTCAAACAGGGCACAGCACCCAGGGCCGGCTGTGTGTCCCTGTAGCCTCTTCAGGCTCCTGCCTCCTAATCTGACCTGAGCTCACTTGCCCTCCCTTCCTCAGTCCTTCCAATCTCATTTCCCCCCTAGAATCCACCTCTGGTGCTTCTGTGTGCATCAGTCATTCTGCAATATGTTATACTGGGTAAAAAGCAACCTTTCTTCTGAGACATCTCATTCGAGCCAAATACACGGTATATTCACCAATCTTTTGTATTGAAGATAATAAAGCTTTGAAAATACTTAGTTATCCTCTCCTTTAAAGGTAGCCCCTATTTAGCAAGGGCTATCTGTCCTTGCACTCGACCTTCTCAAAGCAACCAAGCAACCTCTGCGTGTGTCGGGAGCCCGTTGCTGCTCACACTCACACTGGCTCTGACACTGGAACAGCTCATCAGGGAGGCAGCAGGTGAGGGAACTGACCCTCTCCATACCAGCTGTGCAGGAGGTTCCTGCGGGGAAGGTGAGTGGGAGCCCAACACCCAAGTGGTTCCTTGAGATCACAGTCAGCACTGTGTCTTGACTGTGTTTACTACTAAACTAAGGCATTTTTCCACTTATTCCTTTTTTTTTTCAGTTGGCAGATGGCCTCTGTTACCCAAGCTGGAGTGGTGTAACAGGATCACTGTTCACTGGAACCTGCACCTCCAGGGATCAAGTGATCTTCCCCACTCTGCCATCCAGGTAGCTGGCACAACAGGTGTGCCATCACACCCAGGTAACTTTTTGTACTTTTAGTTGATAGGAACTTTCACCATGTTGCCTAGGCTGATCTCCAACTCCTGGACTCAAGCCATCCCCTCGCCTCAGCCTCTCAAGGTGCTAGGATTACAGGCGTGAGTCAAGTACCTGGCCCACCTGAGCATGTCGAATGCTTGTGAAAATCGAGTTATCAAATGCAATAGAGTATGTCCCTAATTATTTCTCTGCTTCAGACCACGAGCTGAGAAATGATGCCACCACTACCGCCAACCACCCATGAGCTCGCTTCTCTGTGTTTCCATTAATAAATGCACATAGAAAAGTCCAGCATAAAATGTACCTACTGATACTCTGTGTCAGGCAGCCCTTGAGACCTCCCTAAAATGAAAGACAGTGTCTGGGACCTCTCAAGACTCTTATCCTTCCACATGCATAAACGGATGCCAGAACTGCCCGGCATAATGACGAGTTATCCCAGGGCCACCTGCTGAATGCACAATAGTAACCCACTGCATCAATCCTGCCCCCGTTCCTGAGTTCACATTTGCCTCTTGCGTTTGGGACACTGAGAGCCTGGGAAATGCATCTCTGCAACATCTCTGAGGAGTGAGGATATAACATTTACCTTCAGGTACAGCTGTGGTGGAGGATGAATGGGTTAATTTAGGTGAAATGTGCAGTAGCGATTCAATGTTTTAGACAGTTTTTCTGAATTTTCTGGGAAACGCGCATACACTCCCAAAGACATTCCCAATCACTGCACACGGCTGTCTCCTCCACACCTCATCGCCCTGAGGCACACCACCCTATTCCATCTAAATGGCAATTCTGCCTCCAGGGACTCGAGGGGATGGTCATCGTTCTTTACTGGATGGACTGAGTGTTTTTTAAACCAAACTGCCCCTATCTCCTTTCTGTCAGGAAGCTCAAACCAAAGCGGCCCTCCAGCAAAAGCAGGAGAGTAAGTGCCACCTGTTGCCACACTGAAGATCTTTCCTTAGCGGAGGACTGCTCCCAGAATACACACCTTTTTCCTTGGTGGGTTCCTCTGCCTGCATGGAGAGAAAGAAAAACACCGTGAGCTTCAGATCATCCTGAGGCTTGAGTGTACAGGTCTTTTCTTCATTGCTGACAATAGAAGACCAGATGGGAAAGAGTGTTCAAGTCAAAGGAACACGGAAGAACAGGACGACTGACTCATGCTAAAGTCGTCAATGTAATGATTTTTTTCCAAGCACGGAACCAAGCTGCAGAGGAGGAAGCTCCCTGCCACTCAGTCTGTGGCTGGTGCTACCATTTTCTCCTCCTGTCTTAAATCAAGCCTCAGTGGGGAACAGACTCTCACTCAGAATTCTCCCAACCAAAGACACTGTATAAATCACTGATGATACATAGGGTCAGATTATCCTACCTTACTGAAATTCAAAAGGATAAAGTTAAGAAACCTTTTCTCCAACCAAACCAGGTGGACTGACCTTTTCCTGTGGTGGCTCCTTCTTAGCGAAGATTTGGGAATAGAACTCTTCCACCACTTTAATTTCTGTGGGAAGTAAAAAGACACAGAGTGACTTTCAGCAGGTGCAGTAGAGGAGCAGTTAAGAGAGGTTTTCTAGCCCCAGGTCACCTCATCAATGTGAAATAGTCCATCTCAAACAGGGCACAGCACCCAGGGCAGGCTGTGTGTCCCTACAGGGTCTTCAGGCTCCTTCCCTCTCATCTGACCTGAGCTCACCTGCCCCTTCTTCCTGAGTCCTTCCAAGCTTATTTCCTCCCAAGAATATACCTCTGTTGCTCCTGTGAATCTCATCCCTTTTAGAGGTTTTCTAGAAAATAGCAAGCAGCCTTTCTTTAAAAAGTAGACTGAATTGTAATCAAAATATTCTATTTACTCACTAACCATTTTTCTAAGACTATATCCTATTTTTTTTTTTTAGACGGAGTTTCGCTCTTGTTACCCAGGCTGGAGTGCAATGGCACTATCTCAGCTCACTGCAACCTCCGCCTCCTGGGTTCAGGCAATTCTCCTGCCTCAGCCTCCTGAGTAGCTGGGATTACAGGCGTGCGCCACCATGCCCAGCTAATTTTTTGTATTTTTAGTAGAGACGGGGTTTCACCATGTTGACCAGGATGGTCTCAATCTCTTGACCTTGTGATCCACCCGCCTCAGGCTCCCAAAGTGCTGGGATTACAGGCTTGAGCCACCGCGCCCGGCCTGCTGTATCCTATTTTTATATGCACACACACGTGCTGGAACTTCCTGGTGTGGTGAGAACTTCCAACAGGGCTGTCTGATTAATGCAGGGTTTCAGCCTGTCCTTCCACTCTTCACCACCCATTCCTGAGATCACTTTGCCTTTTCATTCAGGAAATTGACAGCCTGCATAATTAATCTCTACACTCTCCCATCTCAGGACTCAGCATGCTCAACTCCCCTCCCCGTACAGCTGTGGCAAAGTATTCATGTTGACTAATGTGATGGGTCCAGTGGGGATGGAGGTTTGTTTCTAGAACATTGATTCTAATGTTGTGCTTTGAACAGGGGAACATCCTTTCTAGAGAAATTCACACACACACTCCCATAGACATTCCCCATCACTCCACACAGACTCTCTCCTCCATGCCTCCCCACCCTGATGCACCTCTGTTCCTATTTAAATGACATCACTGCTTCTGGGAACTAGAGTGGATGGCCACAGGTATTGACTAAACTTTCCATTTTTCTTACACAAAATTGTCCAAACCTCATTTCCAGCAGGAATGTCACACTAGGGTGGCTCTCCAGCCAACGCAGGGAAAAAAGTGTCAGTTTCTCAACACTAAGATATTTCCTTAGCAAAGGGGTGACCCCAGAGTACGTACCACTTTCCGAAGCTGCGTTCCTCTGCAGAGAGAAAGGAAAACACTGTGAGCATCAGACCATGCTGTGTCCTGTGTGCACAGGTCTTTTGTTTACATGATGATATTAAACACTCAGACAGGAAATAGTGCTTGAGGCCATGGCCAGAAAATAAAGCCTAAAGGACACTTGTGGAAAAGTACAAAAGTTTCGTGAAGATTTTCAAAATGATTTTGGTTGCAGAGTCACCATGCTTTTCAAAAAGTATGCCTTTCCCATGAGGAAAATGCTCTGCCATGTAGTTTGTCACTAAAGCTGTCATCTGTGGGTGCCGTCTTGAATCAGTTCTTCGTTGGTAATGGACTCTTTCTTACATTTGTCCACCAATTCATCTATAATTTCCAGGGTGAGAATTGTGTGTCATAATTCAAATGAAGTGGAAAGAAAGCAAGAGAAATAAAATTCCCATCTCAGACACAGAATAAAGACTTTACCCAATAAAGAGCTACTGGCAGCTTCTGGGCTCATCACACTGAACATTCCTTCCACTTCCTTTTTGAAATCTAGGAAACATAGAGTCACTGTCAGTCGTGGGAGCTGCTGAAGGCCCTCTGGCAGCCCTGGGTGCTGAGGACACAGGACTGGGGTGTACAGAGGAGGTGGGGTAGGAGCAGGGGCTGAGCTGCTGCTGGGCCACCCTCCTTGGTGGTGAAGGAAGGCAAAGGACACCATCAGGAGAGCCCGGGGGGACAGAGCCTCGGGTCTCTGGCTAAGTCATCCTCATCACTGTGAAGCAGGCAGTGTTCACATAGGCAGCACACAAGTGCACGGCATGACTCCAGGACTGGGTCTCCTCACAGAAAGGGGCCTGGTAAATATCCTCTTTTTTGTAAAAAGGTTACTGTATCACTTAACTTTCCTAAATAAACCTATGCTCCTATGGCAGTTAACATCCATTTTATTGGACTTTAAACCATGATGGTGAGCTATAAATGACATTTATATTCTGGCCACGGGAAGAAATTTAAAAAAAAAAATAGAGAATAAACTGGCTGGGCGCGGTGGCTCAAGCCTGTAATCGCAGCACTTTGGGAGGCCAAGGCAGGTGGATCACTAGGTCAAGAGATTGAGACCATCCTGGTCAACATGGTGAAACCCCGTCTCTACTAAAAAATACAAAAAATTAGCTGGGCATGGTGGTGTGTGCCTGTAATCCCAACTACTCAGGAGGCTGAGGCAGGAGAATTGCCTGAACCCAGGAGGCGGAGGTTGCAGTGAGCTGAGATAGTGCCATTGCACTCCAGCCTGGGTAACAAGAGCGAAACTCCGTCTCAAAAATAAATAAATAAATAAAAATAGAGAATACATTAAAAAAATAAAATAAAATCCGCTGGGCAAGGTGGCTCATGCCTGTAAACCCTGCACTTTGGGTGCCCAAGGCGGGCAGATCACAAGGTCATGAGTTCAAGACCAGCCAGATGAATATGGTGAAACCCTGTCTCTACTAAAATACCAAATATTAGCCGGGTATGATGGTACGTGCCTGTAGTCCCAGCTGCTTGGGAGGCTGAGGCAGGGGAATCACTTGAACCCAGTAGGCAGAGGTTGCAATGACCTGAGATCGTGCCACTGCACTCCAGCCTGGTGACAGAGTGAAACTTCATCAATAAATAAATTTTCATTAAAAAATAAATAAGGAAAAATGTACAAAAACTTAACAGCTGTTACATCAGAGGCAGGAGCTGGCAGGCTGCAGAAGAGGGCAAGGCAGAAACCCAGATTTCAGTGTGCCGCCTTCTGTACCTTGTGAATGTGCTATAAGTGTGTTATTTCTGGTACGTTTCTTGTGAATTTATTTTTTTTAATGAATCCTCCAAAATACTGGTATAAAACAAACATTTTGTTTTGCTCATGCTTCACAGGGATAGGAATTCATGCAAAACACAGAAAAAAATAGCTTCTTGCTACTTTTTTTTTTTTGAGATGGAGTTTTCGCTCGTTACCCAGGCTGGAGTGCAATGGCACGATCTCGGCTCACCATAACCTCCGCCTCCTGGGTTCAGGCAATTCTCCTGCCTCAGCCTCCCGAGTAGCTGGGATTACAGGCACGCACCACCATGCCTAGCTAATTTTTTGTATCTTTAGTGGAGATGGGGTTTCACAATTTTGACCAGGATGGTCTCCATCTCTTGACCTCGTGATCCACCCGCCTCGGCCTCCCAAAGTGCTGAGATTACAGGCTTGAGCCACCGCGCCCGGCCGCTTCTTGCTACTTCTTGATGTCTGGGGACTGCAGAGAAGGGTCACTGGCTGGGGCTGAATCCACAGCAAGGGTTTGGCGTCATCTGGAGGTGACATCACTCACAGGTCTGCTGAGGTCACTAGGCTTGGCTGGAGGACCTACAGGAGACTCTCTGGTGTCCTGGGCTTCCAAGTACCGGGCAGTTGTAGGACATTCAGAGCCTTGACTTGGTAGCCAAGGGCTCCATAGGTGAGTGACTGCAGTGAACCAGGCAGAGGCTCGTGGCCTTGTCAAACAGCATCCTCTCCACATCATCTGTCCGTGACAAGTGAACACTAGTGTCCAGCCCCATGAGAGGAGGCACAGACCCCCACCTCTCAAGAGAAGAGCAAATAAATTGCAAACTCGTTTAAAAAGCCAGATGCAAATTCCTGTTTGAAAATCTCCAGCACAGAGATATCTCTCAAACATGAGATAAAAGACCTGCCGCTCTATGACACAGGCCAACAGTAAGACAGGGGTGCGTTTTCCTTCTGCCTCAGCCACTGTGAGTTGACTGACAAGTGAACAAAACATTCAGGGAAATTAACCAGAGGGTTACCGAGTAACAAGGTAAAGAAAGCTAATGTAGACCTGAAATGCTGCTCTACAAAGGAACCATTTAATTCACTCCATTAACTTAAAGGAAACACAAGATTTATACTTTCAGAAAACAAGTGGAGACTTTTTCCCTCCACTTCATTTTAGGTTCAGCTTCATGTGCAGTTTGTTACATGGGTAAATCCTGTCGCTGAAGCCTGATAATACCTAATTAAACTAAAGAGCCTCTGGGAAGAGACTTGATTTCTTATGAAAGCCTACGGCCCCCAAGGTGGCCATCCTGCAGGCTGGGAAGTGTGTCTCCTGCCAAGGCCAGACCCTGGTACATGGGCAGAGGAGCTGGGACAGGAGCTTTACTCTGGACAGGCTGGCTCAATAGAAACCTTCAACAGTTTACAGGAGGAGCCATGAATATTCATGAGGTGGTCCTGATGCATGCACACCTAATACACATACATGTAACACGTGACCCAGGTTCACTATGGGGTGGAGACTTAATATTTAAATGTATCACAATTAGGCCCTTTACTTCAAAAGGTCTTTTCAGGACACAAAGTCACACAAGGGCACAGCCTCTGTAAACTGGTCAGAACCAGCATGGCAGGTGGTCTCTTCCCAGGGCAGAGTTTCTGAAATCAGTCTCTTGTCCCGTCGGAGCTATAGCTATGGCTGCTGGAACAGTGGTTGGTGGCCAGTTAGTCAGTGCCAGACACTGAGCTACAACTGTGAATAGTGCTTATTTAGCCGCTAGAGAAAAAGAAACCCCGTGGCTGTCAGAACAGTTTATTCCTTAAGTTGAGGGGCGTGTGTCTCAACCCTTGCCGGGCCTGGCTTTAGGTGCTGTTTACACTTTGGTACCTTCACTGCCACAGAATCTGTTCTGTCAGTCTTATGACCTCGACTGGAACATGCAAGGGGGGCAGTTGCTGTGTCTAAACATAAAAGGAAGAGGCATAACGAGGCATCAGGTCGCCCATTGGGCCATGGTCTGATGCTGGGCACTGAGCAGGTGTGGAGGAGAATCCTGGGGCAGGCTGGAGTGACGGGATGGTCCATGGACCCTCACTCTGGGAGTGGCTGCCTCACTCTGGGAGTGGCTGCCTCAGCTCACGGCTCCACGGCCCAGCTGCACTCATCTACAAGCCAACGCCTCCATGCGGAAAACCCGACAGCCTTTCCCATTTTTAGTGCCCTGAATTTCAGCATCTCTCTGCCAAACCATCAAGAAAACCCTGGGCTCTGCAGATGCAGGCACAGCCTAGTGCATACACTGGGCACTCAATAAATGCCAACCGCAGCTACCTCCCTGGTGTCTGATAAGGACAAAAGTCACCATCATAGCAGTGCAGCCTCCATCCCAGACTTAAATTCCTTCTTCACAAAATGCAGAGCAGGGGACCCAGTGTGGAGTGCAGGGCCTCTGCAGACACCTCTCCTCCTGGGCCTCCAGAGGGGTGGCCTGGAGGAGCAGCGGGAGGAGGAGCAGAGATGGGAGCCAGCCCTGGCCTTGGAGGTGCCACCATCCCTGCACACACAGGCACAGCCCTCGCTTCCTCGAGCTCTTCCTCCAACACCACCCACTGGAGCCACCCACTGGAGAACACGGACATCCCTCTCCCCATTCTGTGCTGGGAAACGAAGGCCCAGCACTCGCCTCTCACACTCACGATGGAACTGTGACTAGGACCCAAGTCTCCTGACACCCCTAAAATGACACGAGCTGACGTTACAGGGAAGGAGGTCTTCTGAGAATGTTCTCAGAGTTCCCAAGGATGGTGGTGACTCTGTGCCGACAAGAGAAATCAGATGATCCCACACCTGCCTCAAAAGAGACCTGGGACTCAGACGCTGATGGTGATGCCTCTGGACGAAGCTGCTGCTCAGCACCCCTGGGTGCAGATGGGACAGTGAAGTCAGCCACACAGCAGGACAGCCACCCAGGAGACACAGCCACTTCTCAGAAGCCCTGGGTGGAGACATGACAGTGAAGTCAGCCACATACCAGGATGGCCGCCCTGGGGACAACGGGCAGAGGCCTCAAAGAGATGCTGCTCTAATGAGATGCAGCTGGCCAGCAAGCCCAGGAAAAGATGTCCCCAGCACTGTCACCAGGGAAAGGCAAGCCAGAGCCACAGTGAGATGGCCCTGTGCACCAACTGGGTGGCCAGAGTTAGACACACACCAGAGAATAACACGGGGAGGTGAGGACGTGATAAACACCGACCCCTGTGTGCTGCTGCTGAGAATCACACATGATTCAACCACTGTGGAAAACAGTGTGGCAGCTCCTCAAAAAACCAAACAATTACCCAGCAATTTCACGCCTGGGGCCTAGGTACATATCCAAGAGGACTGAAAGCAGAGACTCAGATACTTGTAACGGGAATGTCCCTGACAGCACTTTTCATAACAGCCAAAGGGTGGAAGGCACCCATGTGTCTGTCCCAAGATGAACGGGTGATAGAGCACTATTCACCCCTCACAGGAAGGGGGCCTGAGGCATGCCATAGCCACGGAGGAACCCAGAAGACCTTCTGCTGAGTGACAGAAGCCAGACAAAGGTCCAGATGAAACGCTGAGAAGATGCCAAGCCACAGACAGAACACAGGCTGGGCTTAGCAGGGGCCATGGAGGCAAGCTGGGAGCAACTGCTTAAGGGGTACAGGGTTTCTTTTGGGGGTTGTGGAAACAACCTGGAATTACACAGAGGTGACGCCTGTGCAATGCTATGACTGTGCTAAATGCCACCAAATCACCCACATAAAAATGGTAAATTTTAGGCCGGGCGCGGTGGTTCATGCCTGTAATCCCAGCACTTTGGGAGGCCGAGGCGGGTGGATCACGAGGTCAAGAGATCAAGACCATCCTGGTCAACATGGTGAAACCCCGTCTCTACTAAAAATGCAAAAAATTAGCTGGGCATGGTGGTGCCTGCCTGTAATCCCAGCTACTCAGGAGGCTGAGGCAGGAGAATTGCCTGAACCCAGGAGGCGGAGGTTGTGGTGAGCCGAGATCGTGCCATTGCACTCCAGCCTGGGTAACAAGAGCTAAACTCCGTCTCAAAAAAAAAAAGGTAAATTTTGTCCAGCGCAGTGGCTCACACCTGTAATCCCAGCACTTTGGAAGGCTGAGGCAGACAGGTCACTTGAGGTCAGGAGTTGAAGACCAGCCTGGCCAACACGGTGAAACCCTTCCTCTATTAAAAATACAAAAATGAACAGGGTATGGTGGTGTGTGCCTGTAATCCCAGCTACTCAGAAGGCTGAGGCAAGAGAATCTCTTGAACCCACAAGGTGGAGGCTGCAGTGAGCTGAGATTGTGCCACTGTACTCCAGCCTGGGCAATGAGACCCTGTTTCCAAAAACAAACAAACAAACAAACAAACAAACAAAAAGGTTATGTTATGTGAACTTCTTCTCAATAATAAAAGTAAACTGTAATTATATGCCACCTGTGTCCCCTCCCTGTCCCCAGCTGCTGGGCCCACCACCAGTCTTTGCTGTGCCACCAGGATAAGGGCAGAAGAGCCGGTGGGCAGAAGCATGAGCAGCCTCGGGCAGGAGTGTGAGCAGGCACAGCCCCAAGGGCCCCAGCCTTGTGTCCTCTGTACTCCAAGCCTCCCTTTCAGTAAGAAGGGCCGTGTGACCAGATCCCGTGGAACACAGGCAAAGTGACAGCGGCCCCTCCCAGGCCTCAGAGCTCTTTAAGCCTCAGGCTCCTCGAGGCTCTGTGCCCTCCTGTGCACATGGCCAGATACAGGGGCTGGAGGTGCGGCCGCCAATCCCAGAGCCTGGGGGACATGCCAGGCTGTGCCACAAGCAGGACATGAGTGGAAAGCATTAGCTCCTGAGACTGAGGGTGTCCTGTCACCACGTACAGTCTCACCTGCCCTCACAGGCACTGGTGGTCAGTGGCGGGAGGAGCAAAGAAGATTCAAACCCTTCCTGGGTCACAACCTTTCACAGGTCGGTGGGGCGTCCTGTGTGTGACCTGCCAGAGGAGTCTCCTGCAGAGATGACCTGCGGGCTGCCCATCAGTGCTGGGTCCCACGGCCAGGCTGGCCTCGTCATGGCAAAGCAACGTGCCCACACCACCAAGCGCCTGTGAGCCCTGTTTCCCCAGGTGAGGAGAGCCAGGCCCAGAGCCCCGCTTCAGCTCAGTGTGGGCTGGAAGGGAGCCCAGGCTTCCTGGGGTGCAACAGATGCCCCACAGGCCATGATGGATGAGCAGGAGGGGTGCAGACCAGGAAGACACCCCTGGCCCACCCAGGACCAGTCCTGGCTGCCAGGTCTGTGCTGGCTTCAGCAGCAATTACAGTGTGAGAAAGGAACCCAGTGAGCCCTCGCCCACCCCATGCGGCACCCCCAGCTCACCACCCTCAGGTCCCGGCACCAGGAGTACACACTTCCCCCAGCATCCCCTAGATCATTGCTTAAATTCTAGCAAATTACATTTTTTCTTTTTCTCTTTCAGGAATACAAGGGTGGGAATTGGTATTCTTGTGTCAGAGACACAAGAGGGAAGTGGAAGCGACTGGGATGGCCGCCGTCCTGCCTCCCCTGCCGCCTGCCCGGGGCCACACTGCTCCTCAGGTTCTTCCCTGGAACATTGGGCTTCTGTAGGACACAGACATCAGCAGCCCAGGGCACCAAGGAGCCCAGGGCCAGGACCGGAAGCACCGATGCCAGCACCTGAATCTGGGAAGCGGCTCCGGTGCCCCAGGACCTGGGCCTGCAGGGCCACAGACATCTCCCCCGAGCTGGCCCCAGCCCCTCTTGTATTGCTGATACCCGGGAGGAAAGCCTGCACCCACTGGCCCATCAGGTGTGTGCACACCTGTCCAGGTGCACAGGTGAACTTCTGTGTGCTGACTGGGCTGCTATAATTTGTGGAGCCACCCATGAGGCAAAA
>JAPYYA010002942.1:0-13414 GCA_028533165.1 Leontopithecus rosalia
GTGTGAGCGTGGGGCAGGGAGCATGCGTGAGAGAGTGTGGATACACGTGAGTGGGGCAGGAAGCACACGTGTGAGAGCATGGATATGTGTGAGCATGGGGCAGGGAGCACACGTGAGTGGATATGCGTGAGCGTGGGGCAGGGAGCACACGTGAGTGAGCACAGATACATGTGAGCACAACGCAGGAAGCACACATGTGAGAGCGTGGATATGTGTGAGCGTGGGGCAGGGAGCATGCGTGAGTGAGCACGGATACACGTGAGCACAACGCAGGAAGTACACATGTGAGAGCATGGATATGTGTGAGCGTGGGGCAGGGAGCACGCGTGAGTGAGCACGGATACATGTGAGCACAACAGAGGAAGCACACATGTGAGAGCGTGGATATGTGTGAGCGTGGGGCAGGGAGCATGCGTGAGAGTGTGGATACACGTGAGCGTGGGGCAGGGAGCACGCGTGAGAGAGCGTGGATGCGTGTGAGACTGAGCATAGGGCAGGGAGCACATGTGAGTGAGCGTGGATACACATGAGCACAATGCAGGGAGCACGCAGGTGAGCATGGATACACGTGAGCATAGGGCAGGGAGCATGTGTGTGAGTGGATACCTATAAGCATGGGGCAGGGAACACACATGTGAGGGTGAATACACATAAGCGTGAGGCAGGGAGCACGTGTGTGAGTGGATATGTGTAAGCGTGGGGCACGGAGCACGCATGTGAGAGTGAGTGTGGATACACATGAGTGTGGGGCAGGGGAGAACGCATGTGAGGGTGGATACATGTAAGCATGGGGTAGGGAGCACGTGTGTGAGTGCATATGCGTAAGCGTGGGGCAGGGACCACGCATGTGAGAGTGAGCGTGGGCATGTATGATGCTGAGGCCCCAGCTCTCCCCAGCAGCTGCTCCCCTGGCTGGAGGCTCCCCACAAAATCAGTGGCACCAGGGGAGACCTCATGTGTCTCCACGTCTGGCTGCTGCCCACTTGCAGGGCTTTTATTATTTTCTTTTTTGTTTTTGTTGAGACAAAGCCACACTCTGCCGCTCAGGCTGCAGTGCAGTGGCACAGCAGTGGCACGGCAGCGGCACGGCAGCCTCGGCCCCTGGACTCATGCAATTCTTTCACCTCAGCCTCCTCAGCAGCTGGGACCACAGGCACACACCGCCACACCGGCCAAATTTTCAGTTTTTTGTAGACATGGTGACGTGGTCTGGCTGTGTCCGCCCCCAATCTCATCTCGAATTGTAGCCCCCATAATCCCCGCCTGTCGCAAGAAGACCCGTGAGGAGGTAAGTGAATGATGGGGAGGTTTTCCCGTGCTGGTCTCCTGACAGTGAACAGTCTTGTGAGATGTGATGCTTTTTAAGGGCAGGGCCCCTGCGCACTCTCGTAAGACATGCCTTTGCTCCTCCTCTGCCTTCCACCATAACTGTGAGGCATCTCCAGCCTCATGGAACTGTGAGTCCATTAAACCTCTTTTTCTTTATGACTTACCCAGTCTTGGGTACGTCTTTATTAGCAGCGTGAGGACAGACTAATACACACAAGGTCTCACCATGTTACCCAGGCTGGTCAGACTCCTGGGCTCCAGCGATCCTCCTGCCTTGGCCTCCCAAAGTGCTGGATTACCAGGTGTTAGCTACTGAGCCCAGCCCCACTCGAAGTTCTTAATAGAACCCCCAGCCACGGGGGCCTAAGGGACCCCAACTCTGTGGCTACTCAGGGCGACTGGGGTGAGAGAGGAGCCACATAAGCCCAGAAACCTTCAAAAGCTAGGGGCGCACAGAGTTCCCTGGCCAGGGCTCCATGTCCAGAGGCCAGGAGGGGAGGATGGGGTCAGGGCTCTGTGGAGGCCAGGAGGGGAGGATGGGGTCAGGGCTCTGTGGAGGCCAGGAGGGGAGGATGGGGTCAGGGCTCTGTGGAGGCCAGGAGGGGAGGATGGGGTCAGGGATCCATGTCTGGACGCCAGGATGGGAGGATGGGTCAGGGCTCTGTGGAGGCCAGGAGGGGAGGATGGGATCAGGGATCCATGTCTGGACGCCAGGATGGGAGGATGGGTCAGGGCTCTGTGGAGGCCAGGAGGGGAGGATGGGTCAGGGCTCTGTGGAGGCCAGGAGGGGAGGATGGGGTGAGGGCTCTGTGGAGGCCAGGAGGGGAGGATGGAGTCAGGAATCCATGTCTGGACGCCGGGAGGGGAGGACAGGTCAGGGCTCTGTGGAGGCCAGGAGGGGAGGATGGGGTCAGGGATCCATGTCTGGACGCCAGGAGGGGAGGACGGGTCAGGGCTCTGTGGAGGCCAGGAGGGGAGGACGGGTCAGGGCTCTGTGGAGGCCGGGAGGGGAGGATGGGGTGAGGGATCCATGTCTGGACGCCGGGAGGGGAGGACGGGTCAGGGCTCTGTGGAGGCCGGGAGGGGAGGATGGGGTGAGGGATCCATGTCTGGACGCCGGGAGGGGAGGACGGGTCAGGGCTCTGTGGAGGCCAGGAGGGGAAGATGGAGTCTGCTGAGGGCTGCACTGCATCCCCTCCAGAAACCATCTGAAGCCCTGACCCCCAGCACTGCAGACTGAACTGAATGTGGCCATGGACAGGGAGGTGAAGCGGGAAAGGCAGAGAAAAGACCAGGCGAGGACAGGCAGGGAGGCCTCAGACAGACAGAGACACTCTGATCCTGTAGTCTGGGGCTCCAGACTGTGGTCTAAGCTGCTGGGTCTGCGGTACTTTGTGATGGCAGCTACAGGTATCCAGGGTCCCGAGGTGCGGGGCGTCGGAACATGCCGACTGTGAGGGTCGCCCATACTGGGCTGGCACCTTCATCCTCGCACCACAGCAGAGTGACCGGAACCATCCACTTGTGACCCGGCACCAATGCAAGGCCTGGCCCTGTCCTCGGGCCCAGCCTGTCAGGAGAGAGGGTTGCGGGCGGGAGGCCCCAGCAGGGGCTGCATGGGATTCCGACCCAGCGGCTGTGCCAGGGCTTGGCTATAGCTGAGAACACGAGAGGAAACGGGGCCTGTTGTGAGGCCGGCGCTGGTTCCCGGGGGCAGCTCGGAGACATTGGAAATGCTGGCAGGTGCTGTAAATAGCTGCTGAATAGGGGACCCTAAGGGACCCCACTTACAGAAGAAAGAATCTCAGCCGTGCCCACACCAGGGTTTCCACCATCACTCCCCAGTGGCCAGCCAGGTCATACATGCAGTGAGCCCAGAGCACTTTACTAGCCTGGAGTATGAGACAGACATTGCGGTGCAATAAGCAAATGACTGAATACAGCCCCTGTGTGCAGGAGAGAAGTGTCCCAGGCAGGAGAATCCCAGAGTCCACCTGGGCTGGTGCCCACCTCCGTCCCAGCAGGCGGGCATTGTCCCCAGAAGCTCTCTGCCCTCCCATCTACAGACAGAAGGAAGGGTGTCCAGGACGCGGGTGCGACCCCAGGAGACACGGCCACACCAGCCACCCCAGGGCCACCCTCCTCACCCCGTTCCCATTTCTCCTAATTTTAATAGCACAGTAAGAAAAAGTGCAGGCATGGGCTCCACCCTCTCTGCAGGAGAGCCCTCCAGAAAGTTCCACATGCACCTGCAGCCTACAGGGTGGCACTGCCAGGTGGGGTTCAGCCTCTGACCACTGGGTCTCTCCAGGCTGGCCCAGCACAGTGGACACCCTAGGCCCCACTATATGGACAGAGGGTGAGCCATAGCACCGCCCCAGCCAAAGACCCCAGGGGCCACTCCAAGCCAAGCCCAAGAGCCTGGAAAACACCAATGCTGTTTGGGGAACCCATGGCCAGAGGCCGAGAACCCCATTCTTCTAGAGACCCAGAGCACAGGGGCTGAATGCCACCTGCCCACCGGACTGTCCCGTATTACCTACGGTTTTTGTTTTCTGGTTTATGACACTTTGACCTCTCGGGGGCTTTACCGGCTGGGTGGAGACTGCCCTCCCAGGACCAGCTGATAGAGGCAGCAAACAGAGCTCCCCTTTAATGCACAACTCAACCCATCTGGAGCTGTAAGCCCAACCACCCCTTATCTGACTCACTCACCAAACCGATGTTCCCCTGCTCCCAGTCACCCTGGGACACAACAGTGGTCAGCTAGACACCACCCTGCAGCCCAGAGCCCACGGAAATTAACCTGTCCAATCCTGAACTTGCTCCTTCGTGCCTACCCTCCCTGGCCTTCCTTCCCAGGGAAACCCCATAAAGCCTCTGGCCACACTCTCCCCTCTCACCTTCTGGATTCTGTCATCCCGGCGCTCCCCAGTGGCCAGTGTGGAGCGGTAGGTGCCCTCCCACTCTAGGCTTCTGTGGTTTAAGCTGCTGGGTCTGCAGTACTTTGTGACACACTCTCTTTCAAGGCAGGGTACTATGTCTGTGTCCCACCACACCCAACCGAAATAAATTTCATCACAGCCCTTCCTACCCCAGGCTTGCTGGAAACATCCACTCGCTGGCCCCGAGGGGACATGGACCACCTGGCTGAGACCATGTGACTGCAGCCTAGGCCTGGGGCCCAGAGCTCCTGGCCCAGCCACAGTGCCAGCCCAGTGTGGGCGTGGCCACAGGCAACCCCCAAAGGTAAGGCCAGAAATCAGCACCCAGCCAGAGCTTCCCAGGCGAGTTGGCCCGTCCTCTCCTGGGCACGAGGTTGGGCCCCACCCCAGGATCCAGCCCACCTGCACCCGGGACCTGAATGTTGTAACTAACAGTCAGAGCTGGGTCCCCAGCTGTCCCTGTGTCGTGTAGAGCTCTGAACTGTTGGAGTGTGACAGTCCTGCCTTCCCAGCCACTGTTGCTGAGACAGTGCGAGGACCAGGCTGAGCACCCTGACTTTTGCATCATGAGCCAAGACTCCCTCGAAACATGGCAAACGCCCCTCATTCGAGGGCATTTGGAACCGGGTATCCCCTCAGCCCCAAGGCCCGGACAATTCACTGAGGGCCCTGTCCCCTTGATGTTCTGGCCTCCTGCAGGGAGATGACCAGGGGAGGGGAATTGATGGGTAAGCTTCCCTGCTTCCCGCTCTGGGATGGTGCCAGGTGCACCCCACATGGTCTCCGGGCTCCCCGGCGCTCCCCCACCCCAGCACCCCCATGGTCTCCGGGCTCCCCAGCCTGTGTTGTCACCTTCTCAGTCCTCAGGCCCCGCTTCACCATAATGCTCTGCTGTTGCCCTTTCGAATTCGTCGCTTTTGAACAAGGGGCTGTGTTTCCAAGTTGCCGGCAGGAGCGCGCGACCCTCCGCCAGAACCAAATCCTCGCTCCAGCTTCATCTGGGAAAACCCGCGCTGGGACAGGCCTCGCCGCCCTCCAGGGACCGGAGAGCTGGGCCGGGGGCGCTGCCGCGGCGGCTCTTTCGGGCTCCTCCGCGGCCCAGGCGCCCTCCACCCCCTCCGGGAGCCAGAGGTCAAGGCAGACAAGCAAACAGGTGACTTTAATGAAGGGCGGCGGGGGCCCCGCGGCGGCGGAACAGGCGCGCGCTCCGACCTCGCGCGCGGGGGGCGCGGCCCTTCCCCTCCGCGAGTTCGCGCGGGGGGCGCGGCCCGGCGGGAGCGCACAGGTGCAGGCGGGGGCGGCTCACCAGGCGAAGAGCGGCTTGCTGTCCTCCTTGGAGAGCTCGCACAGGCAGTTGAGCAGCAGCAGCGAGTCGCCCAGGAACTTGGGGGGCACCACGTCGATGACCAGCTTGCGCAGCGCGGAGGGGCTGCTGTGCAGCGGGTTGGCGCGCAGGTCGGGCCGCTGCTTGAGGATCCCGTAGGTGTTGACCAGGAACTCGCTGAAGGCCGGGTGCACGTCGCGGCTGTAGCCCAGCTTCTCCAGGCGCGCGCTCAGGGCCAGGTAGCGCTGCGTCAGCTCGCGCAGCTGCTTGTCGTCCACGGAGCCGTCCAGGGACTTGATGGAGGTCTGCGCGGGGGCGGCCTCGGGGCCTCAGACGGGGCTTCCCGGCCCGGAGCCCACCCCTGCCCGCCCGCCCGCCGGGGCCCCGGGGTCCCCTCCGCGGCCACCGCCAGGGCAGGAGCGAGACGGGGGAGCCTCCCCGGCCCCCCGAGCGCCCGTCCCCTCCGGCCGCGCTCCCCGCGGGGCGCACCTGCTTGATCTTCTCCGGGATGTTGGCCACGGTGAAGCCGTACAGCCGCGTCACGCCCGGGAACACGTAGGCCAGGATGCGGCGGTCCAGCTGGAAGGCGATCTCGCCCACCACGCGCGCGTCCTTCTCGGTGCCCGCGAAGCTCTGGATCTCTGCGGGAGGAAAGGCCCGGGACAAGGTCGGGGGCGGGGGGCGTGAGGATCCACTGCCTCGAGGGTCCCCCCGGCACGTGGGGGCGGCTCCTCCACCCCCTCCCCCGCCTGCCGCCACCCCCCCCCCGTCCGGCAAATACAATCTGAAAGAAAAGGAGCGTCAGCAAGTGTCGCCAGGCAGCTCAGCTTTCCCTTCTCCCTGTCCTCGGTGCTCTCGGGACACTGGGAGGCAGCTCCCTTCTCTGTCCCTTTGGGGTGAGGTAAACCCTTTAATCTCGCGGGTGGAGACCGGCCCCCTGTCACGACGGAGCTTGCCCCAGCGTCTGCCCCTGCTAGGACAGAGGAACCCGGCCCTAGGAGGCAGGAATTCAGATTCCTGTGAGACTCCTCACTGATCCCTCCAGTGAGGAACAGGGCCAGTCGGCTTGGCTGGGAGGAAGGGGGCATTCCTTCTGTCTTGGCAGCCTCTGGGCATCAAAGGCTGCTTTCATGTTGATTAATAAAATTACTTCATTTTTTTCCTACCTCTGAGAAGAGGATTGCTGGATTGGCAGCATTTTTTTTTTTTTTACAGAGTCTCACTCTCTCATCATCCAGGCTGGAGTCCGGTGGCCCAGTCTCTGCTCACTGCGACCTCCACCTACCTGGCTCAAGCGATTCTTCTGCCTCAGCCTCCCAAGTAGCTGGGACTACAGGTGCCCGTCACCACGCCTAACTAATTTTTTGTATTTTTAGTAGAGATAGGATTTCACCATGTTGGCCAAGATGGTCTTGAACTGCTGACCTCCTCGGCCTCCTATAGTGCTGGCATTACAGGCGTGAGCCACCGCACGTGGTCCAGGCCACTCTATTTTAATTACTTCCTCAACATTACTCAGGAGGCTCCACTGCCCCCACAAAACCTGCTTCAAACCGCCCCCTCCCCAGGGCGGCCTCTGATGGCATCCCAGTCCATCACAGCACATGTCCTCGTCCATCTTTTTCCTGGTGGACGGGAAACAGCATCTCATTTGCATGTCACTAATGACTAGTGATCCAACATCTTTTCATGTGTTTTTGGCTACGTATATACCGTATTTTCTTTGGAGAAATATCTGTTCAAGTCGTATCCGGATTTTTAATGGGATTGTCTGTCTTCTTACTGTTGAATTGTCAGAGTTCTTAAATAGTCTGCATTCTATTCCCATTTCAAATGCACAGTTTACAAACGTCTTCTCCCATTCTCTGGGTTGGTCTCATTTTCTCAGTATTGTCCTTTGAAGCACAAACGTCATGTGGTTTTTCTTTGTTTATTCTCTTACTTTCGATGAAGTCCAATTTGTCTGTTTCTCTCTTTTGCTCCTGCTTTCTGTGTGATCTCCAGGAATCCACTGCCAAGTCGAGGTCACGAAGATTTGCCTGTATTGTTTTCCCACAAGTTTTCCAGCCCAAGCTCCTTGAGATCTCTTAGGTCTGATCCATTCTGAGTTACTTTTCGTATGTGGTGTGGAGTAAGGTCCGGCTTCATTCTTTGGCATGTGGACACCCACTTGTTCCAGCACCACTGTTAAACAGTATTCTGCCCCCGCTGAGCTGTCTGGCACTCTTGTTGAAAACCATCTACATTTGGGCTTATTTCCATCCCATGGCAGTATCACCATGTTGGTGACTGTAAGCTTTAGAGTCAGTTTGGAAACTGGGAAGTATGAATCCTTCTGTTTTGTTCTCCTTTTTATTTTATTTTATGTGTGTGTGTGTGTGTGTATGTGTGTGTGTGTGATGGAGTTTTGCTCTTGTTACCCAGGCTGGAGTGCAATGGCGCGATCTCGGCTCACCACAACCTCCGCCTCCTGGGTTCAGGTAATTCTCCTGCCTCAGCCTCCCGAGTAGCTGGGATTACAGGCACGCGTCGCCATGCCCAGCTAATTTTTGTATTTTTAGTAGAGACGGGGTTTCACCATGTTGACCAGGATGGTCTCGATCTCTTGACCTCGTGATCCACCCGCCTCGGCCTCCAAAAGTGCTGGGATTACAGGCGTGAGCCACCGCGCCCGGCCTGTTCTCCTTTTTAAAGATTGTTTTACCTATTCTGGTTCCTTACACTTTCATATGAATTTAAGTTTCTGCTTGTCAATTTCTGCAAAGAAGCTGCTGGGATTGTGATTGGAATTGTATGAATCCACAGACCCAATGCAATCTCTATCAAAATTATTGATTATTAAACAATATAAAGTCTTATAATCTGTGAACACAAGATGTTTTTCTATTTACTCATTTATTTATTTTTGTTTGTTTTTTTGGAGAAAAGGTCTTGCTCTGTCACCCAGGCTGGAGTGAAGTGGCATGATCTCAGCTCACTGCAACCTCTGTCTTCTGGGTTCAAGTGATGCTCCCACCTCAGCCTCCTGAATAGCTGGGACTACAGGCACACACCACTACAACCAGCTAATTTTTGTTTTTTGTTTTTTTTTTTGAGATCGAGTTTCACCACGTTGCCCAGGCTGGTCTTGAGCTCCTGGACTCAAGAGATCTGCCCATCTCAACCTCCCAAAATGCTGGGATTAGAGGTATAAGCCACTGTGGCTGGTCATTTTTCTGTTTCTTAATGTCTTTCATTAAGACATTCAACAATGTTTGTAGTTTTCAGTGCATTTCTTTCCCAACCACTTTTCAAGACTGCAGAAGAGGTACAGCAGCACACTACACAGAAGCATAGGGCACTGAGGAGCAGGTGTAAACTCTCCTGTATTCATGCATTTCTCTCAACAATCAAGCTCTCCCATTCTGCACACCCCCCCACCCCACAGGCATAAATGAGGTGGAAGAAACATCCTGCAGGTGACATGTTCTGGAAGTGGTTTCTAGCCAACCTTGGGTGTCTAAGATCCAGCCAAAAACCTATTCTTCAAAGGTAAACAGTGATACTTTGATAATCCTCTGGCCAGACTTAGGGGAAAAAAGAAAGAAGACAAAAATTACCACTAACAGAAATTAGAGATGCCACTACCACAGACTCTACAAATGTAAAAAGGGTGCTAAGGAACTCTTAGGAACGACTTTATGCCAATACATTCAAAAACCTGGATGACATTGGCCGATTCCTTAAAAGACACAAACTACACAAGTTCCCTCAGGGGGAAATGGATAATCTGAATAGCCTTATATCTGATAACCTTACAGGTCACATTTGACAGTTTAAAAGTAAACAGACTTCCAGACTGGCCTGCCTTGGGAAGGTCTTGTGACCCACATTTCCTGGGTAAAGTTCCTCAGATGCTGCTGGACTCATTAACGCGTAGCCTAATGACACTGAAAGGACATGGATGTATCCCTGAGTCGTGAAGTTTTACTGATTGTCTTGCACGGAGACGTTTTAGCCTGTATGTTGTCACCTGTAGCCAATGACTGGCCCTCTGCGTTGCACCCTCCAAAGGAAAGGACAACGGGAGTATGAGAAGTCCCTTTCCGTTCTCCCGAACGCTCCCGTAAAAGCCTCTGACTCAGATTCCAGAACACTCCAGCTTTGCTGGTGCGATGCCCTACTTGGTCCTCACACTTGGCTTTCCATAAACCTTTATCGAATTATTTCGGTCTCAACAGCCTTAGTTTCAGCTGACATTATCAATAAAATGTTCCAGAAAGACTGTTCAAGGCTCAGGTAGTTTCAGTGGTGGATTCTACCACTTAAGGAAAACATAACACCAATTCAACACAAACTCTTCAAGATAACTGAAGAGGAGAGAAGACCACAAAACAAGGAGAAAGCAGATAACAAAATGGGAGGAATATGTTCTCACTTATCAATGATAACTGGATGTAAATAGTCCACCTGTGATCCCAGCACTTTGGAGGCTGAGGTGGGCAGATCACTTGAGGTCAGGAGTTCGAGACCAGCCTGGCCAACATGGCAAAACCCCATCTCTACTAAAAATACAAAAATCAGCTGGGCGTGGTGGCACGTGCCTGTAATTCCAGCTACTCGGGCGGCTGAGGCATGAGAATCACTTGAACCCTGGAGGTAAAGGTTGCAGTGAGCTGAGATTGCACCACTGTACTCCAGCCTGGGCATCAGAGTGAGACCCTGTCTCAAAAGAAATTAATACAGCATGGTAAAATCAATGAATGATGGTGTGCAAGTCTGCTCAAAAACAACCAAGAAACTTTGACTGTAAACAGACTAACAACCTCTCCAATCAAAAGGCACAGAGGAGGGGCTGAATGGATTTAAAAAAAAAAAGACCCAACCATCTGTTGCCTACGAGAAACACACTTCACCAGTAAAGACACACATAGACTAGCTGAAAATAAAGTGATAGTAAAAGATACTCCACACAAATGAGAACCAAGAAAGAGCAGTAGTGACCACACTCACATCAAAGTGGATTTCAAGACAAAAACTATAAAAAGAGACAAAGTCCTTATATAATGATAAAGGGGTCAATTCAGCAAAAGGATATAACAGTTATAAATATATATGTACCCAACACTGGAACACCCAGATATGTAAAGCAAATATTATCAGAGCTAAAGTGAGAGACAGACCCCAATACAATCATAATTGGAGACTTCAGTACCGATTTTCACCCTTGGGCAGATCTTTAAGACAGAAAATCAAAAAGCAACAGCAGACTTAGCCTGCGCTGCAGACCAAATGAACATAATAGGTGTTTACAGAACATTCATGCCACAGGTGCAGAATAGACATGCTTCTCCTTAGCACATGGATTGTTCTCAAGGATAGACCACATGTCAGGCTGCAAAACAAGTCTTTGAAAATCAAAACATTGATACATCAACTATCTTCTCTGACGCAATGGAATAAAACGAAATCAACAACAAAAGGACTTGTGGAAACTCTACCAATGCGCAGAAATTAAGCAACGTGCTCCTGAGTGACCAGCGTTTCAATGGAGAAATTCAGAAGGAAATTTAAAAATGTCTTGAAACAGGCCGGGCACATGGTGGCTCACGCCTGTAATCCCAGCACTTTTGGAGGCCGAGGCGGGTGGATCACGAGGTCAAGAGATCGAGACCATCCTGGTCAACATGGTGAAACCCTGTCTCTACTAAAAATACAAAAATTAGCTGGGTATGGTGGTGTGCATCTGTAATCCCAGCTACTCAGGAGGCTGAGGCAGGAGAATTGCCTGAACCCAGGAGGCGGAGGTTGCGGTGAGCCGAGATCGCGCCATTGCACTCCAGCCTGTGTAACAAGAGCGAAACTCCGTCTCAAAAAAAAAAAGTCTTGAAACAAACGATACTGTTGGAAAGACTGCAACAGACACGGCAAAGCCTTTCTAAGAGGACAGTTTATAGCTGTAAGTGCCTACACCAAAAAAGTAGAAAAACTTCAAATAGACAACCTCATGATTCATCTTAAAAAGAAAAGCAAGTGCAAACCAAACCTAAAATTAGAAGAAAAACAATTAAGATCACAGCAGAAATAAATGACATTTAAATGAAGAAAACAATACAAAAGATCAATCTAACAAAATGCTGATTATATGAAAAGATAAATAAAATTGACAGGCCAGACATGGTGGCTCGTGCCTGCAATCCCAGCACTTTGGAAGGTCAAGACAAGCAAACTGCTTCAGCTGGGAGTTCAAGGGCAGCCTGGGCAGCGTAGCAAAATTCCATCTCTACAACAACAAAAACACAGAAAACAAAAATAAGCCATTTTATTCTAGCCAGGCATACACCTGCAGTCCCAGCTACCTGGGAGGCTGAGGTGGGAGGCTGGCCTGAGCCTCAGGTGGATACCTACATGCAAACCTCACACCCTATATGAAAAGTAACTTGGAATTGATCAGAGACCTACCTGTAAAACCTAAACTATAAAACTTCTAGAACAACACGTAGGGGAGAATCTGTGTGGCCTTGGGCTTGGCAAAGATTTCTTAAACTGAACATAAAAGGCATAAAATACGAAAGAAAAATCAATAAATTGGACTTGATCAAATTAAACAGTTTTGCTCATAAAAGACGTTATTATAACACTGGAAGGCTATGAAGCGGGGACCATATCTGCAAAACATGTGCCCAAAAGGACTCATACCCGGGTAAAGAACTCTCGCAACTTCCCAAGGAGAAGATGAGCAACCCATTTTTTCTTTAAAGATGGGCAAAAGGTTAGGACAGCCACTGTCCTGGGCCCCAGCCTCCCAGCCTGGCCATCCTCCCTCCACTCCGTGACCGCCCAGACGTGCCCTCCCCACAGCTGCCAGCCTTCCCCCCCCGGGGCTCACCCGCTGCCCCCCCACCCGGCCGTACCGTTGAGGTAGTAGCCCCTCCTGGTCCTGTCCGCGGTGGGCAGGCTGCTCTCCGAGAAGCACACCTTCTTAGTCCGGACCACCTCCCTGGGCTCCAGCAGGCTCTTGTCCACCAGTGAGTCTTGCAAGGGGCTCAGGAGTGGGGACAACTTCCTGTCAGTGCCTCGGTGACTGTGCAGCTCTGAGGGACTGAGGAAGGCCTTGAAGTGTGCCTGGGAGGGAGCTGCACAGCCTGGGGAGGCGTCGTCTTCGCTGGATAGAGGGGCATGTGAGCACAGCAGGTCCTCCAGGCAGGACGTCTGCAACTGGGAGGGTGTGTCAGCGACACTGGTGAACCTTCCAAAATCTGGAACTGGAGCAGGGAGGAAAGGGGTGAGGCGTCAGGTCAAGCACCTAAAACATCCTCCAGAGTGCAAAGAACATGTTAACCAACCCTGTGTGCCCAACCCCAAGCTTCAGCACCTGCTGGGGTTTCCCTGGCTTCAGAGCGTCCTCCTGCCCCGCTGGACCTCGAGCAAAAAAGGAGATGCTAGATGTAGTGAAGTAGCCGTGGGAGCCCGCCATGCCCACGGGAGTGCTGTCTATGGTGCCCGCCATGCCCACGGGAGCGCTGTCTGTCTATGGTGCCCGCCATGCCCACGGGAGTGCTGTCTGTTTATGGTGCCTGCCATGCCCACGGGAGCGCTGTCTATGGTGCCCGCCATGCCCACGGGAGTGCTGTCTGTTTATGGTGCCTGCCATGCCCACGGGAGTGTTGTCTGTTTATGACGCCCACCATGCCCATGGGAGCGCTGTTTATGGTGCACGCCATGCCCACGGAAGCGCTGTCTGTCTATGGTGCCCGCCATGCCCATGGGAGCGCCGTTTATGGTGCCTGCCATGCCCACGGGAGTGCTGTCTGTTTATGGTGCCCGCCATGCCCAC
>JAPYYA010002943.1:0-13412 GCA_028533165.1 Leontopithecus rosalia
TGGGGAGAAATACCAAATATGGGTGAGGGGGCAGAAGGCAGCAAAACACACTGCCACGTGTGTACCTATGCAACTATCTTGCATGTTCTGCACATGTACCCCAAAACCTAAAATGCAATAAAAATTTAAAAAATAATAATAAAATAAAGTACGTTTGTGTCTTTTTAACATATTAAATAAAATGTTTCCAATTATGACCACAAAATTAACATATACTACCTACATAAAACTATGAGTGGGGTATTCAAATACATTTTAAAAGTTGAAAGTGACATAACTGTATCAAGTGATATTTTGAAATTAATATGGTGACATAAAAGGAAGTCCTGTAACACTTCAGATTTTAAATAGAAGAAATATGTCATACATACATTAATAATTCTATTGGAAAATTATCTGATCTGACAAGCACCTAACCCAAGACTTTTACACTGTCAAACATTAATTTTAATGTTTAACAGAATCACTTATGTTAGCATAATCAATTGTTTCAATGTTGAACCTAATCAAAGGTGAAGTCTTTAAACTGAGATTCTATTAGTTTCATAAATCTAATAATAAAATTATTCCTCTTAGTCTTTAAATCTATTCACTCATTTCAAACTTACAGGACCAGAATCTTAGCCTCCTGAAATGAGCAATTTGCCCTGTATAGACCCATGCAGGTCTGGAAGAGTTTGGAATCAACACTTATCAAACTTAACTACCAATAAATTTAAGATTAAAATTACTTTTTTAAAAGTTTAAACATTAAAATTACTTTTAATCTTAAATTTGTTGGTAGTTAAGTTAGATAAGGGTTTTTTAAACACTACAAAACTACATATGTTTACGGTGAAATAATGGGATGCACAATAAATTCTTGTCTGGTGGCAGAAGCTTACCAACTTTGTAGTCATCTGCTGGGTTTAAACAATAATAACACATCCAGTTAATTCAGCTACTTACATTTTGAAGTTGCTTCTGAAATTAAAAAGCTAAGTTAGATGGCTACTTTATATCATAAAAAAAGTTATACGTAGAATTTTTATTTCTCAGACAGTTCATGTGGCCTGTTACAAATGTATAGTGTAATATGTATCAGTAAAATACTAAAAATGTCATGGATGTTTTGTTGTTGTTGTTGTTTGCTTTTTGTTTCTGTTTTTGTTTGAGACAAAGTATTACTCTGTCACCCAGGCTGTAGTCCAGTGGCACAATCTTGGCTCACTGCAACCTCCACCTCCCAGGTTCAAGCGATTCTCCTGCCTCAGGCTCCTGGGTAGCTCGGATTACAGGTGCCCACCACTATGCTCAGCTACTTTTTTGTATTTTGAGTAGAGACAGGGTTTCACCATGTTGGCCAGGCTGATCTCAAACTCCTGGCCTTGTGATTCGCCCGCTTCGGCCTCCCAAAGTGCTGGGATTACAGGCATGAGCCACCGTGCCCAGCCAATGTCATGGATGTTTATGCTACTTTTAAATAGTCTAAAAATACTAAATATATATACATACAAACTGAGTGACTATAAGGTGAAAAATTAAAGTAGTAATGAGATTAGTACTAAATATATGATATTAGTAGGAATTAAAAGTGATTACACCTGTTGCTGATTGAAATGTGGGTAAGTATACACCCATGCATTGCTAGAGCGGGTGGGATTGTTTCAGTCTTTTGGGAAAGCAATCTGGCAATACTTACTAAGATTTTAAAATGCATATACCCTTCAAATCACATCCCCATTACTGGGAATTGATACCAGAGAAATAAAGCACTAGTACATAAGAATGGTTCATGCGGTTTTTAGGGCAGAGGGAAAAAATGGGGTAAAACAGTGAATGCTCATTAGTGGGTAAAAAATTTGAATAACTTGCAGTAAAACCATACCATTCAATAACATGCAGGAATTACATAATTTTAACCTATAATCAATAGCGCAAAAAATTTTCACAATATGCTGTAAAGTAAGAAAGGTAAGAGATACAGAAATAACATAATATAATCCTATTTCTCTAAAGCAAATACTACCAAAATGTTTAAATATATACACATATAATGTTTTGTTTTGTTTTGTTCTGTTTGTTTTGTTTTGTTTTGTTTTAGGATAGAGTTTCACTCTGTCGCCTAGGCTGGAATCCACTTGCTGGATCCTTGCTCACTGCAACCTGCAACTGCTTGGTTCAAGCAATTCTTTCTCAGCCTCCCAAGTAGCTGGAATTATAGGCATGCACCACCACACCCAGCTAATTTTGTATTTTTAGTTGAGACAGGGTTTCACCATGTTGGCCAGGCTGGTATCAAACTCTTGACCTCAAATGATCTGCCCACCTTGGCCAATTTAATCGTATATTTATTCAATTAAACATTAAAATTGTTACTCAGTTGGCAAGAGAAAAGAAAAGAAAAAAATTGCATGTTTTAGAAGTTTGCTCAATAAAAACAGCATAATTACATGGTCATCTTTAGATAAAATCTTTCAAAAATGTTTATGTATATACTTCTTTAAAAGTATGTGATAGTCATTGAAATAATGATATTTTTCTAAACGTGCAGAAATTTCAGATATTTTCTTTCTATTTTATTAGCTTACTTTTTAAAAACAATCATTATTATGTGTAAAATAGACAATGAAAGGACTATCCTTCTTAAGAGGAAAAAACCTAAAACCTAAAAGAAATATTATACGAGCTTAACTTTTTCTCATTAAAAATTCTAACTGTAGTGGAAATTTTTAAGCATTTAAATCCAAGGAAACACCTTAATTTTAAAAGAAAGAAAAACAGGTAGCATCGTGAGAAAAGGGATGTGAGACACACCAACAGCTGGCCTCACCATTCATTCTCCCCTTCTTCCATTATAAGATTATCTCTGAATTTTATCTGAACAAATGGGCACTGAGAATAAACACTATGTTTTCCAGTCTCCATTACAGGAAGGAATGCAGAGATGCAGGACCTACCTAAGTTCTGCCATTCTGGTTGCAAGCAGAGGGTATGTGTGCAGCCTTAAGGCATGGAGCATGACAATACCAGCTGTCTGCTACCACACAGACCAGAGCAACCCCCAGGGACTGTGACAGAGCAACAGAAGATAATAGAGCTATCATATCATATCCTTAGTTTGTTTATGCCTGGATTATTACAAGAGAGACAAATATACTTTTACCTTTTTAAAGTCACTGTCATTTTATTTTATTTTTTTTATCGTTAGCAGATTACATACTCCACAGATACAGAGATTGGTACCTAGCAAAGGGGCTACCTTAACAAAATTTAAAAGATGATATACTAATGTGTTGTTGGACAGGTGGTGATCAGCAAGGAAACAGATATTGCAGACTGAAAAGTTGGTGATTCCAATGCCATGGTACATTATTTGTTTAGCTGTAGGTGATAATACCTTACAATACAAATCACATGTAGATAGATTCCACAGGTAAGAGACATTGGGGGAAAATAATCAGAATATCGGTGAGAGCTGGTTTTCCTTTGCCAAGTTTAGCAGTTCTACAAGACAGGTTAATTCAGGAAAATTATAAGATGTAGCTGAATATAAGACTGACCCAGTCCTCTCAAGAACATCACTGACACAATGGGGCCAGTCTAATGGCAAAGATCAGATAAAAATATGGCCTTTTGCCTTCTCACTCCAGCCTGCTGTTTCAGATGACCTAAAGATAGCCATAAACAAAAAAAATCTGCTAACTTAGTTGAGGAAAAGAAAGTACAAATAGACAAAATCATAAATGACAAAGGAGAAATAACCACTTAAAGAGATGAAACTTTGAGAATCATGAGGCCATGCCAGGTGCAGTGGCTTACACTCGAAATTCCAGCATTTTGGAAGGCCAAGGCAGGAAGTTTTCTTGAGGTCAGGAGTTTAAGACCAGCCTGAGCAACATGGCAAAGCCTCGTCTCTACTAAAAATACAAAAATTAGCCAGGTGCTAATTTTTTCGCACACCTGTAGTTCCAGCTACTAGAGAGGCTGAGGTACAAGAATCAATTGAACCTCAGAGCCAGAGGTTGCAGTGAGTCAAGATTGTGCTACTGCGCTCCAGCCTGGGTAACTGAGGAAAAACCTGTACCCACCCCAAGAAAAAAAGGAAAAGAAAAAAATTATGAATCTATATTGCATAATTCCATGAAAAGTAATTGAAAATCTCACAAGGAGATAGTTTCATAGGAAAATACATTTTTCAAAATGAACTCCAACTTTACAGGTAAGAATTAGTTTTCTATTGCTGCCATTAAGTTACCATAAACAATGTCTTAAAACACCACAAATTCATTATTTTTCAGTTCTATAGGTTAGAATTTGAATATGCGCCTCACTGAACTAAAATCAAGGTGTCCACAAACTGCTTTCCTTTCTGGAGGTTCTGGAGGAGAATATTCCCTGCTCATTTGTGTCGTTGGCAGAATTCATTTCCTTGTGGCTGTCCCTGTTTTCTTCCTGAGTGTCAGCTGAGAGTCATGTCAGCCTCTAAAGTCCATTCCTATTCCTTGGCTGGTGTCCCCTTCCTCCTTCTCCAAAGCCAACAACTAAGGGTGCAGGTCAAGTCCCTCTCACGTTGCATCCCTCTCACCCAGAAGGAAAACGTTCTCTACTTTTAAGTACTTATATAATTAGATAGTTCAGAATAATCTCCCCAGCTCAAGGTCCTTACCCTTAGTCACACCTGCAAAATGTAACTTAACATACAGGTTCTGAGGACTAGGGCAGGGATATTTGAAGGGCCTTTTTTCTCCTACCACAGACCCCAGTACAAATTTCTTAAAATGAAACCAAGCAAACAAAACTTGTATCAAATTTCCCAGGAGAAAAGGAGAACTAGCCCTCAAATTTTACTATATGCAGATGATTTTAAGAGAGTATTTAGCCAAAGCTTCAAAGGTTAGGTAATCCAATGCCACTTAAATTTTTCCAAGCCATAGAAAAAGAAGACATTTCCAAATTGTTTTAGACTTTTGTCAAAAATTTTATTACAAAGAAAATTTAGCATTGATAGATAAACCTAATCAAATGGCAGTTAAAAAAAAATAGACAATCTTACTTCAAAATATTGAGGCAAGTTTACTGTAGCACTATTCACAATAGTCAAGATATAGAATCAACCTAGATGTCCAACAACAGATGAATGGATAAAGAAAACGTGGTACATATGCCCAATAGAATACTACTCGGACATAAAAAAGAATGAAATCCTGTCATTTGTGACAACATGGATGCAACTGGAGGACATTATGTTAAGTGAAAATAAGCCAGGCACAGAAAGTTAACCACATGCTCTCACTCCCACGTGAAAGCTAAAAGAAGTTGATCTCATAGAAGTAAAAAGTGGAACAGAGGAGACTGGAGGCTGGAAGGCTAGAGGGAAGGGAGGGGTGAGGAAAGACTCGTTAAAGGTTACAAAATTACAGCTAGATGGGAATAATAAATTTTGGTGTTCTATAACACCATAGAATTACTATAGCTAACAATAACATAATATATAGTTTCAAATAGCTAGAAAGAAGATATTGAAAGTTCCCAAAAGAAATGATAAGTGTTTGCGATGACATTATGTGCTAATTATCTTGATCTGATCACTCTATATTAGATATATCGAAACACCACTATGTTCCCCAGGAGCATGCACAATTATTATTTGTCAATTTTTTAAATAAAATAAAATTCTAAAAGTAAATAAATAAAATTTTAATGAATAAATAAAAATTATAAACCAAAGACGAGGAAACGGAATCCAACAGCACATTACAAAATTAATATATCATGATCAAGTAGAGTTTATTACATGAATGCCATAATGGTTTGATAATAGAAAATCCTTTAGTATAAGCACAATTTTAAATGATCAAAAGAAAAAAATTATTTGATATTGTCATAAACACCAAAAAAAAAAACTTCGATAAAATCCAAAACCCATTTCCAATAAAATACTTTGTGAAGCAGAAAACCAAGAGTTTTTCTCTTTTTTTGAGATGAAGTTCTTGCTCTGTCACCAGGCTGGAGTGCAGTGGTGCAATCTCGGCTCACTGCAACCTCCGCCTCCTGGGTTCAAGTGATTCTTCCCCCTCAGCCTCCCGAGTAGCTGGGACCACAGGCCCATGTCCCCACGCCCAGCTAATTTTTTTTGTATTTTTAGTAGAGACGGGATTTCACCGTGTTGGCCAGGATGGTTTTGATCTCTTGACCTCGTGATCCGCCCGCCTTGCAAAGTGTTGGGATTACAGGAGTGAGGGTTTCTCTTTAAATTGATAAAAATATATTTTCTGCAACTCTAAATCTGGCATATTGCTTACCTAGGTAAACACTAGAGGCATTTCCAGTAAAAATACAGAACAATGCAAGGATGTCTGCTATTCTGCCTTTCCTATTTAACACAAAACTAAACTTATTAGCCAATGCAATGAAACAAGGGAAATGAATTAGAAAGAAAAGAACTGGAAAACAAATTATTTGCTTATTGTATGATACTTTACTTAGAATACCCAAATCAATGATATTATTTCTGTATAAGTAATAACCATTCAGTAGATATAATGACAGAAAAAGAAGTTAAACTATCGACAACAAAAAAAATAAAAACAAACCCAACAGTAATATGCAAAACCTATATGAGGACATTTCAAACATTCCTAAAAGACAAAAGCAGAGAAAAAGTGGAACGACCGTGCTAGATGTTCGCTAGGATGACACAACCAAAAAAAAGATATCAAGTTTATATATATGTAAGATAATTCTCCAAATATATATATATATATATGATATCATATATGTTATATATATTATATATATATCATATATATGTTATATATATATATCATATATATATATTTATGATACTTTTTCTAGAGCTAGACAAGTTGGCTCTAAAATCCATATAAAAAAATTTGCAAAATTAACTGATAAGCCCCTTATAAAGAAGAGTTAAGAGGAAAGTGATTTGGACTTCTGTGCATCAAAACATTGCTTATGACTAAACAACTAGACAATTAAAACAGAATAGAAATCCCAGCACTTGGGAGGCCGAGGCGGGTGGATCACAAGGTCAAGAGATTGAGACCATCTTGGTCAACATGGTGAAACCCCGTTTCTACTAAAAATACAAAAAAAATTAGCTGGGCATGGTGGTGCGTGCCTGTAATCCCAGCTGCTCAGGAGGCTGAGGCAGGAGAACTGCCTGAACCCAGGAGGCAGAGGTTGCAGTGAGCCGAGATCGAGCCATTGCACTCCAGCCTGGTTAACATGAGCGAAACTTCGTCTCAAAAAAAAAAAAAAAAAAAAAAACAGAATAGAAAGTGTAAAGGTAAACCCAATTACATATGAAAACTTAAAATACAATTGAGATAGTGTCTCATATCTATGAGAACAGGGTAGACTTTTTAATAAACAGTTTTGTGACAACTGGAAGTTGTCACTTGGAAGAAGATACAATTGCTGCTCACACCTCACACCAAAAGCCAGGATAAACCCTGTGTGAATCAGAAACCCAAAATATGAAAAAATGGATTATGTACACATTTTGAAATACCACCTTGTATCCCAGAAATGCACATATTATGTGTCAACTAAAGATAAAAGGGGGAATTTCTTAATATAAAAATTTTAAATATAAAAGAAATTAAGTTCTACAAGTTCTAGAATAAAATATCAGTGAATCCCTTTATAATCTGGGTCTGAGTAAAACATTTCCAAATAAAACTCAAAATCCAGAGAAGGAAAAAAAGAGATTGGAGAGAAAAAAAGATTGGAGGAAATTAGGCTTTTACATGTAAGAAAAAAAATAACAATTATAAGGTAAAAGGTAAATGCCAATCTAGGAGAAAACACTTGCAACACGTATCAGAGATAAAACGCTAATCTTCCAAATATACAAGGAACTTCAGGGCAAGAGAGCATGTACTTATGCTGCAAGTGTTTACTGAGAACCTACTTAGTGTAAAGACCTTTAGCTGAATCTGAGACACATGATAATGCTAGACAAGCACATTTCTATTCAAAGTAAGAAAATCCTACTGAAGGCTTCTCCACCTCAGTAGTATCCCCTTTGGCAGATGAGGGCTACTGCTATAGTAATTTCCTGCACATGTTTTTTCATTTTGCTATTTGCCTTCTTGAGAATCCTGGAATGCAAAATAACCCATGAAAAAGACTATAAAAAATCTTTGATATTCTAAGATGAGAAAAATATTCCTATTCATCATATTTATTTGAAATTTTTTAATGTATTTACTTAAGATATTTTTATTAGACTATCAAGTCCTAATGTTAAAAGTAACTTTAAGTGCTATCTTTTGATCGTGGTCATCAATGCAGTCGCTTACATGTTTATTTAACTGTGATTCTAATTTGAAATATCTAATATGACAGTAATTGCATTGTCTTCAGTCAATATTTGGCTCTTCATTTTACCTCACTCATAGCTCTAACTACAGCTGCCTAAGAATTCTGAGCTTCCTGTCCCCCATTATTTCCTACTCAAACATACAGAGTTTAAGTTTGTTCAATATTCTGTTTCATAATTTTTGTTTAAACAAGACTATTTATTTGCATTGAAGCATAATTGTTGTGCTTTTTCTCCTAATATGTTATTCTTACTGTCATAAAGAGAGAGAACTCAAGTGGTATATGTTTCCCATATGACAAAACAACTATACCCACTTTTGTATTATTTACACAATAATGATCAAGGCCCAGGGCATTTCCTGGGGATTAATGGCTGACTGGGAGATTGAAGACCATTAACCTAAGGCAGTCATTAATTTTCTCAGAAAACCTGGTTGAAGTCATTATTTCTATTATAAGATCAATAACACACATCTCTCACCACCACTACTGCAAGAAAAAACATATTGGAAATAACTTTTCTCTGGAATTTTTCTTAAGTGCATTCAACCTGTAAGTTCTATTTTAAGAAAAATGTCACTAATATTCTGAACAACTCAATAAGTAACATGACATACTTCATCACTTAGACAACAATGTCATGAATATTTGTTGATTGCTTTCTCTCTGCCCTCCTACTCTTGACTTAGAAGTCAAGCTAAAAATAAAGTCTCTCTCTCCCCTCACTCTCACTCTCACTCTTGCTGTCACTCTTGCTCTCTCACTCTTCCCCCACTCTTTTCCTCACCCTCCTTTCCTCCCTCTTCCTAAGGGCTTCAATATTCAAGGTGTAAATCTGCAAAAGCAGCATGTGGTAGGTCACACCATATACAAATTGTTGGAAAGCAGGTTGAGCTATGAATCTACAATGTTTTCATGAGTGGCATTTTCTCTGAAATAAGTGTCAGAAATAGCTACTTCTTCTGAACAACTTAATTGAAATGTATCTAAAAACTAAAATTCACATGATTAAATAGAATGTCATTTGGCCGACATTGTTTTAATGCTCCAAATACTAAGCTTGGCAAGAGGAGAACCTGGACACTAACAATATTTCAGGAATCAAAGAGTTCCAAAAGAGCAGCAGCAACATTTGAAGCCCTGAAAGTAAGAAGAGGACATACAAAATAAACATTAAAAAGCCTCAGGAAATGTATTTCAGTTTGTGAAAGCATGTGGTTAGGACAGAGCCACATCAAACAGGAGAGCACTCCCTTAATGTATTCTCCAGTTTTCAGGAATATTTATCAATATGATTTTCCTCATCTTTAAAATGGAGATAATGTGAACTACTTTCTAATCCTCTATTCAAGGGCAAGATATTATGTGATGTAGTAAGAATGGTTGCTCAGCTAGGATGCATCAGAAATAGCACATCAAAGTAATATGAATTGGAGTCCCTACCTACCTTCTTTTCATTTCAAGCTTAGTCACTTCTTACCCTTAAAATAACAAGCAGAGATATTGCCATCTTCTCGCTCATCAATGTGTTTATATCACTTTTTTGTATATCCACTGGGGACTATAGCCTTATGCACTGAAAACTTCCCTTCCTTCTTTCATCTTGGCTCCTACCACCACCACCACCATCAGTATATTCTATGCACAGGTAGGGAGAAACAGTAAGTCATGGACACAAAAGAAGAAAATCTTAGAGAAGGAAAAGCAAAAGTAATTGGGTTGGTGCTGAAGAACACATGGGGTTAGTAGACATCCATCCCTCCCACAAATAAGGGCAAACCAGAGTAAATGACGATGTTGGTGAGAAATACACAAGTAAATTTAAAATAATCCCTATCTCTGAGAAGCTCACCATCTGTTAAGGAAAATAAAATATATAAGAGATTCAAATAAATATTTTCTTTCATTTCATTGGTTGCCTTTTCACTCTATTGTTTCCCTTACTGTATAGAAGCTTTTTGATTTGACATAGTGCCACCCGATTTTTGGTTTTGTTGCCTGTGCCATATCCATGAAATCATTGCCAAGACCAATGTCATGTAGCTTTCCCTTAAATTTCCTTCTAGGATTTTTATAGTTTCAGGTCTTAATTTTTTTTTATATGGAGTTTTGCTCTTGTTACCCAGGCTGTAGTGCAATGGCACAATCTTGACTCACCGCAACCTCCACCTCCTGGGTTCAGGCAGTTCTTCTGCCTCAGCCTCCTGAGTAGCTGGGATTATAGGCACGCGCCACCATGCCCAGCTAATTTTTTGTATTTTTAGTAGAGGCAAGGTTTCACCATGTTTACCAGGATGGTCTCGATCTCTTGACTTCATGATCCACCCACCTTGGCCTCCCACAGTGCTGGGATTACAGGCGTGAGCCACTGTGCCCAGCCCAGGTCTTAATTTTAATTCTTTTTTCCATGTTGAGTTGATTAGGATGTATAAGATAAGCATCCAATATCATTCTTTTGTACGTGGAAAAAAAGACAGACTTTTCTTTTTCCTTTGTGTACCTTTAGTACTGTTGCCAATGATCAGTTGACTGTGTATAACGGAGGTATACTTTTGGTTCTGTATTCTGCTCTTCTGCTTGATATGCCTCTCTTTATGCCAGTGCTTTACTGTTTTGATTACTGTAACTTTGTAACATATTTTGAAAGCAGGTTAACAGGATGCCTCCAACTTCGTTCTTTCTCAAAATTAGCTTGTCTATTCATAGTCTTTTATTATGTATTCAATTTGTTACAATAGTAACAATAATTCCTGAATTATTATTATTGTTATAATGGTATCAAATAAAAAACCAAACAAATAAAAGATGAGCATGAATGAACCACAGATGAATGTACCATGAGCCAAGAATTATGATTTATATGATACTATGATCCTGAGACTTAAAAAATAATAAAAGTAAAGTTTCTTCAAGAGACTAACTTTATAGAGAATGTCAGCATCTCCTGGGGGATATAACTTATAAATTAGAAAAAAAATGGGCTTGGGTACAAATAAATCTGGTCTTGAATTATAGATCTTTTTCTTACGAACTGAGTAACACAGCCATCCATTTAACTTCTTTGAGCTTTTGTTTCCTCATCTGGCAAACAGGAATAATAGTGCTTTCTTTGAAGTATATTATGCAACTTATATGATATAAGGCTTCTGGCAGATACTAACTGCTTGATAAAAGGTAGCTATAATGAGTGACTGATTAAAAGTATACAGAAAGAGAAGAAAAACATTACTCCAAAGCTTTGACCCTAGTCAGATGACTATAACATAATAAAGATATAAATGGAAATATAAAAATCAGAGAGTATAAGCAGATTTTAAGAGTGGGATTTTCCTATGTTAGCAGTTTTTGTTGTATATTTTATGTGTAAGTCCCATGTCATCAGTAAAGCAAATTTATAGGATAGACACTTTCTCCCTGATATCCTGTGACATTTAGGCCTTGTGATGACTCTACATCCTGCTGCTGTTGTTTAATTTCACTTGTTTTTTGTTGTTTATGTCACAATAATGTTATGAACAAAATGAAATGTAAGTAAGAATTCAGCCTAGCGAGGTCCTGAAAACTCAGAGTAAGCAATTTCACAAATGCTCAACACCATTACCCAATGCTAACCAAAAAGTACAATTGTTTGTAACCTGCATTTATAATTCAGTATACAAGAATTCCTTAAAGATGCTCATTTCTAAAGCTCATATATAAGCATAAAAAGTTAGCAACCTAAACAGCCAACTAGATTGGGTAATTTTAGAAATCTTCTAGGAAAATATATTTTGCCTGTGGAATCAAGTTGTGTATTAAGTAGATAGATTTTCAGCATCAAGTTATGATGATTATTGTATCTGTTAGAAAGAACCTGAAGTTAAGATTCAATTAATAAAGTTTTATTTTTTTTATTTTTTTAAATTTTTATTGCATTTTAGGTTTTGGGGTACATGTGCAGAACATGCAAGATAGTTGCATAGGTACACACGTGGCAGTGTGTTTTGCTGCCTTCTGACCCCTCACCCATATTTGGCATTTCTCCCCATGCCATCCCTCCCCCACTCCCCCCCCACTGTCCCTCCCCTATTTCCCCCAATAGACCTCAATGTGTGGTGCTCCCTTCCCTGTGTCCATGTGTTCTCATTGTTCATCACCCACCTATGAGTGAGTATATACAGTGTTTCCTTTTCTGTTCTTGTGTCAATTTGCTGAGAATGATGTTCTCCAGATTCATCCATGTCCCTACAAAGGACACGAACTCAGTAGGTCACTGCAGCTTTTTCAGGTGTGCAAAATTTCAAGTTAAAATGTAAACATTAAATCAAAATGACCTATTTTCTTTCCAGTTTAAAACATACCAATCCTGATTTCATTATGTGAGCTTATATGACCCATGAAATATGTGTAAGTTGTGAATTGTCATTTAAGTATGGGGGAAAAAAATGGGACTACTCATTAACTGCCTTGTCTCCAGCAACAAAATCTTCCTGGTGGAGTAAGATAAACACCCATTCAAATACCCTAATTTTTAAGAATACCAAATGACATGACAATATTTTTTAAATTTTATTGTGTTTTAGGTTTTGGGGTACATGTGAAGAACATGTAAGTTAGTTGCATAGGTACACACATGGCAGTGTGTTTTCCTGCCTTCTGCCCCTTCACCCACATTTGGCATTTCTCCCCATGATATCCCTGCCCCGCTCCCCTGCCTGCTGTCCCTCCCCTATTTCCCCAGTAGACCTCAGTGTGTAGTACTCCCTTCCCTGTGCCCATGTGTTCTCATTGTTCATCACCCACCTATGAGTGAGAATATACAGTATTTCATTTTCTGTTCGTGTGACAATTTGCTGAGAATGATGTTCTCCAGATTCATCCATGTCCCTACAAAGGACACGAACTCATCAATTTTGATTCCTGTATAATATTCCATGGTGTATATGTGCCACATTTTCCCAGTCCAGTCTATCATCGATGGGCATTTGGGTTGGTTCCAGGTCTTTGCTATTGTAAACAGTGCTGCAATGAACATTCGTGTGCATGTGTCCTTATAGTAGAACGATTTATAGTCCTTTGGATATATACCTAGTAATGGGATT
>JAPYYA010002944.1:0-13411 GCA_028533165.1 Leontopithecus rosalia
ATTAAATGGTTGTAACCAAAATGCTGACAATGATATGGACAACAAATTTTGGGCTTCTGAGGTCTCAGATGGGCATGAGGAACATACTGGAAACTAGAGCAAAGGTCGCACATTTTATGCTTAACAAAGAGATTGGCAGCATTGTGTTAATGCCTTAGGGATCAGTGAAAGTTTGAGCTTCAGAGTGATGATTTAAGGTAGAAGAACTTTTTAAGCAGTAAAGTATTCAAGATGTGGCCTAGCTGCTTCTAACCGCCTAAACTCAGATATGGGAGCAAAAAATGGCTTGGATTTGGAACTTACATTTAAAAGGAAAGCAGAATGTAGTAATTAATTAATTAATTATTGTAAGTTTGTAAAATTTGCAGCCTGGCCATGTGGTAAAAAAGAATAACCTATTTTCAGGGGAAGAATTCAAGTGTTAAGGCACTTGGCTCCCTTTTAGTTACACATATATCTCTAGCAAGTGGTGGCAAACTATATCACAGTTTTGTTACCAGGTGGAATACTAACCAGTTTGGTGTCTAATGTACCAATCTTATTTCAGTGTTCTTTTTTTAAATTAATCACATGCTTTCAGCTCTCATATTCTCCTTTGAACCAGCTTTACCATTCTGCTGGTTCCCTCTTTAACATGATAAATTAATCTTCGACACATGTCACTATAAATTTTTTGATATTATCATTGACACTGAATTACTAACACTTATGCAACTGTTCCGCATTCTCACAACTTTGCAATAGTTTCCCCATTTGCTTGTAAAACATGACCCTTCCCAGTCTCACCCTCTAACCTCACCACCTGTCCCCAAACCTATTCTCCTCCAAGTGATCTTCTGCTAATCTCTGTCAGCTAAACTTTAGGCAGCTTTTAGTTAGGAAGCCTTTCCTGACACACCCCAAAACACATGCACCCACACACAGACATGATATACACACCTCCCTGATTTTTATAGCTTTCTCTCTAGATTTTGGGGAAGAGGCCTTGAAGGACTTTTAAAGACCTTCAAAGCAGCTCTTCCCATCACAGAGGTACAGAGGCCCAGGATGGAATAATGGTTTTGTGGACCATTCCCAGTGCTCTGTCACCCTGGGCAGCCTTGGAACACTGCTTCCTACACTGAAGCTGCTTCAGTTTCAGCCAGGGCTCCAAGGAGCCCAGGCACAGCTTAAGCTGCCACCTTGGAGAATGCAAGGCGTAAGCCTTAGTGGCTTCCACATAATATAAAACCTGTGGTTGTGTAGAGTGCAAGAGTGAAGGCTTGCATGAGATCTCCACCTAGATTTCAGAGGCTGTAAGAGACAGCCTATGTGCCCAGGCAGAAGCTCACTGCAGGGGCAAAGCCCTCACAGGAAACTTCTATTAGGGCAGTGCCAAAAGGAAACGTGGGGTTGGAACCCCCACACAGAGTCCCCGATAGGGCACTACCTAGTGGATCTGTGGAAAGAGGGCAGCCACTCTTCAGAACCCAGAATAGTGGAGCCAACATCAGCTTGCAACCTCAGTGTGGAAAAGCCACAGGGGCAGAGCTGCCCAAAGCCTTGGGAGCCCACCCCTTGCACCTGTGTGCCATGGATGTGAGACACAAAGGAGATTCTTTTGGAGCTTTAGGATTTAATGACTGCCCTGCTGAGTTCCAAAATTGCATGAGACCTATAGCCCCTTTCCTTTGGCCAGTTCTTCCCTTTCGGAATGGGAATGTTTGCCCAATGACTTGGGAGTAAGTAACTTGTTTGATATTACAGGCTCATTGGTGAAAGGGACTTGCCTTGTCTCAGATGAGACTTTGGACTTGGGACTTTTGAGTTAATGCTAGAAAGAGTTAAGACTTTGGTGGGTAGGTGGGGCATCGGAAAAGGATGATTGTATTTTGAAATGTGAGAAGGATGAGACTTAGGGAAGGGCTAGGACTGGAATAATATAGTTTGTGTGCTTGTTCCTGCCAAATCTCATATTGAATTGTAATCCTCAGTGTTGGAGGTGGGGCCTGGTGGGAGGTAATGACATCATGGTGGTAGATTTCTCATGAACGGCTTGGCACCATCTCCATGGTATTTTCCTGGTAATAGTGAGTGAGTTCTTGTAAGATCTGGTTGTTTAAAAGTGTGTGGCACCTCCTCTCTCCTTGCTCTCATTCCCACCATGTGAAATGCCTGCTCCTCCTTTGCCTTCTGCCATGACTGGAAGCTTCCTGCAGTCTCCCCAGAAGCTGATGCTGGAGCTGTGCTTTCTGTACAGCCTGCAGAACTATGAACCAATTAAATCTCTTTTCTTATAAATTACCCAGTCTCAGGTATTTCTTCATAGCAATACAATAAGGACCTAATACAAACTATAACAATGATTGTGGAAGTTCTTATCGATCTCTACCCATTTGCAACTTACTGATATTTTAAAGTTAGCATTTACTTTGACAGAGTCCGAGTCTCATGAATAGTGAATAGTAAGCCAAACAAAATTATTCTCGCCTGGAACATCAGGGGATCATTAGGTAGGTTTGCTAGACAGTGTGCTAAGAAGATATTGACAGGACCTGAAGTTTTTTGCCTTATCCCCATGCTGGACATATTTTTTTCTAAATACTGGAAGCTGGAATTATAGAGGATTTAGAGATAAGGCTGGTGAGGTAGGCAGGGCTGATGTAGGGGGGCTTTGCCTGCTGTGGTAGAGTGTGAACTTCATCCCAGTGCAAGTCACTGACTGGTTCTGATTAGAGAAATGATATGATTTATCCCATCCATCCATCCATCCATCCATCCACCCACCCACCCACCTATCCATCCATTTCTTCTACAAATCTTAATTGAGTGTGCCTAGTACTAGCTCCAGATTTGGGAATAGAGGGGTGAACAAGACAAGACAAGCATGTTTCTACTTTTGTGCTGTTTACATCTAGTGGAGAGAGAAACACAATAATTGTATCGGTTTTCTGGCTGTGGTCAATCAAAAAAGACCTCTGTAGGAGTGATAGTGGAAAGAACCAGCTACACAGGATCTGGGGAGGTAGATTCCAGCACGAGGAAATAAGGCAAAGGTTGGAATTAACTGAGTGGGTCATGGGAATAAAAAGATGACATGGGTGGCGGGAGTACAGGGGCAGTTTGCTGAATGGGCTGAGCATCTGAGGAGCAGCAGGAAGGGGGATTATACAGGGTCCCATGATCTAAATTCTTAGAGTGATGGTGTTTAAGTTGGAAGAAAGACATGACCTGATTTCAGGTTTTCAGCTAATCATTTTGACTGTTGTGGAGACTGGATTAAGGGACACAGCAAGAGAAGCCAGCAAAAAGAACAGGATGGGAAGGCTTTGGGAAGACTTTGAGAGATGGTGGGGCCTGTATCATGGTGTTAGCATGACCAGGTTTCTGTTTTTGAAAGGTCACCTTGTTAACTAGAGGCTGGAGCCCTGGAGAGGAGAGGGGCTGGAGTTAAGGAATCATTTCAGAGGGCAGGAGAGAACTGATGAGACTCCAGATTCGACAGTAAGAATGGGGACAAAGAAATGGATTGAATGATGTTTGGAGCTTAAAGAAGATAATTCAGATGCTGCTTCTAATGAGTGCTTCTGATATCAGAGGCTTCATTTCCATATGCAGTGCCCAGCCAGAGAGGAACAGCTCTCACCCAGACCTTGTTCTCTCTGTTCTCCTCCCCAGTCTGTGTATTCCTCCAAGTGGAACAAAAGGAACCCTTGAAGAAATACCTGGGGAGGTTGAGGCAGCTCCCTGTAAGAGGACACATGCTCTGCTGTTCCAGGTCTCTCCTGCACCAAGCAGAGATCCAATGTGGTTTTGACAACAACTCCTCTTTTAATGGTCTTATAGGCATCTCCTGTGTGGTGGTGGCTGAAGGAGTTGCATAACCTGAATAATTTCAGACAGAGAAAAGAAGCCAGCCATTTTCAAATACACTCGTATTTAGAGCCAGAATCCTACAGACAATAAATAGTAGGGCAGGCGTTTTCATCCCAGTCTCTCTCTCTCAAGCCCACACTCCTCCACTGCTCCTACTCAGAGGCTCAGACTAAGTTCTTGAGGGAACTGCTTTCAATTTGGTTTTGCAGTGAACTGTCAACCCTGCAGGCTTAAGTTGGAAAGCAAAGAAAGCCCTAGGGCTTGTTCAAGCAGGTACCTGGGTAACCCCAGGCCTCTGGCTGTCCTTTTGTTTGGAGTTTTAAAACATTAATCTTATATCCGGAATAGGTGTTTTCCTATGCCAAAGGCAGAATGGCATGTGGTGGTGAGCTTAGAGGCTTTGTACTTATGCAGGAGAGAAAATGCTGAAAATTGGGGAGCACAGGAAAGCCAGATGAGGTCTCATTTGTTCTAATAAGTACAAGAAAAATGTGATTGTTTTTCCAAGTTCTAGTCTCTTTGGGTGATTACACCCAATGTTTTATTTTCCAAGATCAAAAGGTGACTCTTTGGATCTGTGTTGCAAATGAGCTACTATACTTTGCAAGCTGAGTCACCACTGCCTAGGCTGTTATGAGATGGGGCAGGTGTACCAGGAGCACTTGGTCTCAGAAGGATGACACAGCAGACTCAGTGAAGCTGGAGACACATCTTTCAAGCAAATTGGTGAGGAAAGAAGGGTTTGTGAATGGGACACACAGCACAATCACTGTGCACAGACATTCCAAGTAGGGAGGATATTTTCAAAACAATTCAGCTCTGAAGCTGTTCTTTTATATCAAAGGTAGGTCCATCAACAACCCTAATTCTCCACCCCAATGTAGCAGCCAAAAGGAGAAGGTGTTCTGTTGCATATATTTGCAAAATGGTTTGGAAGGAAGTCTTGTTCCTGAAGTTCCAGTAATTGCAAGCATCTGTCACTAACAAATAGAAAATGGAAATAGCTCAAGAAATAGACTTGTTGAAGTTAGTGCTTGCAAGGCTAAACTTGAAGCAATTTTAGACACAGAGCACAAAGACTCTGCAGTGAGTATATCAACCCTGATAGAGGAGATAGTCCAATGTAGCACAGATCAGTGAAAAGTGTGTGTGCCCGTGGGGGGTGGGTGAGGGGGATAGGTGTGTCTGTGAGGATGTATTCTTGTGGTCTAAGCCACGGCCAGAATGTTATAAATGTAGTCGTCATTATGCGCATTTGACTGGTAAGAAGTCTGATGCCCGGAGAAGTTAGGCAACTTGTTTCTGTCATAACTTGAATCCATGTCTGTAAGAATTCAAACCACCTTGCCCATTCACAGATGGGGGTTGGATGCAGCCTGGAGGTGGGCCAGCAGGGCAGGCTGACCACACACCTGAAGAAGTTGTTGAGAACATTAGCAGGGCAGGCACCTTCCTCAGCCTCTCTTTGCATACTGTTACATATACTATTATACACATCAGCGAAGCCAATATTTCTCACACCACGCTCTTGTTTATTACTATATTACCAGTACCCCCATGAAATATTAGGAAATATCCTAAAAAGAAATTTGAGTTAGATGATCCTTTTACAGGAGGACTTTTCCAATCCTTTAATAGGCTCTCATGCATGACGAAGAAGAGATAAAGTATGCTGTGTTTCCTAAATTTAGTGGATCTTAATGCCCCTCCACCCCCACCTTTTTAGTAGATGGTCTCTACAGCTATAGCTACATTCATATATTGGTCTCCTTCATTTAGTAAATTATATATGTATTTCATTCTATAAAGTGGCCTTAGGTCTTTTTATTTTTATTTTTCTTGAAAATGTTCTGCATTACAAGAGCTTTTACACATTGTATAGCTTAGAATTTTGTTGGTCCCATGCACAGAATGGCAGAGAAGGGCAGGGAAAAGGGCTTGGACTCTGGGAGTTTGCAGGTTAAGCTGTGGGGAGCAGGATGCACAGCCTGAAGAACGAATGTATGCAGAGAAAAGGATGAGGGAGTAGCAATCCAGACAGGGGGAGAATGATAAGGCAAACCAGGACTCTTGCAGTAAAGTGGAGAATAAATGGACAGGCCAAAAATATGAGAGAGGGGAGACTTCTGTACTATTTTCCTCCACTGCCCAGCAAAGAATCATGTTCAAACTGCTTCTTACTGCTGGGCACCACATAGGCTGCTGCCCAGCAAGAGTGCAGTTAACTAAGCTGGGGCTTTGAGGCCACATTTGAATTCAAATCTTGCTCACGAATTCCTGGTTTGTATGTTTGAGTACGTTCCTTCAACTCATCACTTCACTGCTAAGAACTGTTGAGAAGGTTCAAGGAGGTAATGCATCTATGATGGTTAATATTGAGTGTCATCTTGATTGGATTGAAGGATGCAAAGTATTGATCCTGGGTGTATCTGTGAGGGTATTGCCAAAGGAGATTAACATTTGAGTCAGTGAACTGGGAGACGCAGACCCACCCGCAGTCTCGGTGGGCACCATCTAACCAGCTGCTATGCAGCTTGGGACTCAGAGCGCCTTTCATCTGTCATAGGCTTTGCCTTACTTTCCTCTTTGCCTGCTGCCTCTCTGGCCTCATTTCTTCCTCTAAGTCTCTTTTCTCTGTTTCAGGCTTAGGAATTGTTTAAACCTTGATTGTGGATAACTGCTTTCCTTATAACTGGGACTCTGTTGCTCTGAGAACTAATTGTTCCTAACATGGTTAGAACGAAAATTGGAAGCTGGGCAAAAGGCGCCAACTCCCCACACCACGTGACCCTGCCTCCCAGAGGCTGTTTCACAGGCCAGGCATGCAGTACTCGGTCCTCAGGGTCTATGGCTGCCCTTCCTGGAAGATCTGCTTTGCTTTGCAACATTGTATTCTGCCAAACAGATTTAAAGAGAAAATTTAACTCCTATATGATAGACCTATTGGCAGTGCAACATTGGGGAATTTTTAAACGATATGTATATGGTATTTTTTTGCCACTTGAATTTTTTTATTGCTCTCTTTTAAAATGTGAATCAAGACTTCCATTATATATGCTGCCATTATGTTACTTGATATTTTCTTTGCCTGTTACATCTGAGTAAAAGAAAGCTGGGTCTAAAAGGGCTGTTGTCAGCTTCTGGAATTCTGGGTAGATGACTTCAATCTATCAGAACACACAATGGAATACTTAGGTGAGCTGCTAACACTGAGTTGGAGAACACTGTGCTTTAAAAAATCTTAAATGAATACAATCTGAGAACTTATTTTCCTTCAGATTTATACATGTAATATATTCTTGTAAAAACTAGAAATGCAGAAAACTATGTATTGTAAAAAAATTACATTATGGCATATTTTCTTATTTTCTAAGTCTCTTCTGTCTCTGTCTTCCTCTCCCCTCTCTCAGAAACCAACAGATGATTAGACTGCACACACGGGGTCAGTTTCATTTATTTAGCATTGTATTTTGGAGAATTTCTGCCTCATTAAATCATCTCCTGTTCATGATCTTAAAAGCTAGTTTACCACATAGGTATACTACAGATTTTTTGACCTGTCCTTTATTGCTGCATATGCCAATTATTGGATGTTTAGGTGGCTGCTAATTTTGGGGGGATTATACATGTCACTGTGATGAACATCATTTTCACCTATCTCTGTGCACTTCTCTAATGATTTCCTTGAAGTTATTTCCTAAAGAGCATGACCTAATTAAACACACTGGATCTCTGTTTCCAGATGGCCCTCCAGAAAGCCAGCAGCAATATGCACCCTCATCTGAGACAGCTGGACTTCCTCTGTGCTTCACCAACGTGGGCGCAAGGAACACGAAGCAAAGCAAAAACAAAGCAGCTCTGCCAGTTTGATGTGTGAAGCATATCATCTCATTATTGTGTTATGTTCTATTTCTTTGATTTCACATAAACTTGACTATTTTATGTAGTGTTTATTCTCCATTGATTTCCTTATTTTATAAATTGCCTTATTCATGCCCTTTGCTCATTTGTTTATTGAAGTGTTCACTAGCATGTAGCAGCTCTCTCTCTCATAAATAAAATATATTAAGCTTTCATTTGGTGGATAGGTTGCCCATATTTTTTTCTATTTTTCAGTAGTCTTTTAATTCTGTGTATGGTATTTTTAGGTGCTCAGAAGTTTAAACATCTTATCTAGTAAAATCAATCAGGGTTTTCATTTAGTGTTTCTTCATTTGTTCTGATGGTTACAAAGCCCTTCCCTATTCTGTCAAATAGCTATTCGCTTCTGTTTTCTGTGATGGTTTATTTTCTCAGATTTAGCTTGTCAATTGTTTGCAATCTATTTTAATGTGATGTAAGATGAGGATCTAATATATTATTTATAAATGCTTAAACAACTGTTTCAGTATTATTTATGAAATAAAACTTTTACACTGCTTCCAAATCCTTCTCTTATTATATAAGCAGTATTTACAAATATGTGGGTCGCTATCTGAGTTTGTTAATTTTTTCTCTCATTAGTGTCATTTAATTCTTCATGAGTGCCATGTTTGTATGACTGGAAATGTACTTATGTATAGTACTCTCCTTTAAAATAGTAGATAGGTTCCTCTCTTGATTCTTATGATGAAGTATCTTTATTTCGGTGAGCTCTTCAAAAACTTTATTGCAATTTTGATTAGAATTCTATTAAAATGCAAAATAACTTTGCTCTTAGTTTTTCATATACATTTATAAGTTTCTGTTATTCAAGCTTTCTTTCATCTTTATGAAAAATTAATAATTTTCTTCACATAATTCCTTCATATTTCATGATTAATTGAATATTAATTGTTTTCCATTGTTTGTTGCTATTATAAATTATTTTTTCTCATATTAAATTATTGGCTTTTTTTTCTGTGTATAAAAAGGTAATAGAGTATTGCATTTCTATTTTATAACTATCCAAATTGTTGAGCTCTTTTTATTGTTGATTTTTGAAAATAAGAAATTTTACACAGAAATGTGTTTATATATAATATATACATATATATTTATGATACTTCATTCTCTCACTTTTGGTCAGTGTATATAAAATGCAGTTAGATAGAAGGAATAAATTCTGGTATTCAGTAATATAGTAGAAAAACGATAGTTAACAATAATTTGTTATATATTTTAACGTCATTGGAAGAGAATTATTGTAATGTCCTCAAATATGAAGATTAATGTTTGAGGTGATGGGTATGGCAATTATCCTTATTTGATCATTACACATTGTATACATGTATCAAAATATCACATGTATCTCAGTAATATGCACAATAACACTATGTCTATTTAGAAAAAAATAAATAAATTCCTCAAACAGTGGCAAAATATCGGTGATCTTGGCAGGCATTATTTTTCTGCTCCTGAATTTAATGGAAATGCCTCTAAACTGAATCATAAAGAATGATGTCTGGTCTTGGCTTGAAGTAAATAATTTTTGTCACATAAAAGAAATATGTTTTAATTTTTACTTCTACTAAGAGGGTATATTCCCCTATCATGAATAGGATGTTGACTTAATCAAATTCTTTTCCTGATTCTGTTCAGGTAATAAATTGGTTTTTATTTTCATAAGTTATTGATATACCACAATATTTTAATAGATTCACAAACACTAAACATCCCTTATATTCATAGACTATTCTTTACACAGTCATGCTGTATATTTATTTGAATACATTGTGAATTTAACTTTACCAATAATTGCATTTGTATTCATAACTGATTTACGGTTTTTCTTTATCTTGTACTCTATTTTCAGCTGTTTGGAAAGTAGTTTAAGTATTTCTTTTTAAAACATTTGAAAGAACTCACCTGGAAAATTATTTGTGCCTGTGATCTTTTATGGACTTCATCCTTTAACAGCATTTTCAAGATTTTCCCATCAATGAAACTTTTTAGATTTTCTCATTTAGTCTTGGTCAATTTTGATAATTTATATTTGCTTTTAAAATTTCCCCATTTTTAAAAGATTTCTAAATCCAAATACATGGACTTTTAAATAATATAATTCTCTATTTAAAAACAATTTCTGTCTCTTTATTTTACCTTTTCTTTTTTTTTTGAGATGGAGTTTTGCTCTTGTTACCCAGGCTGGAGTGCAATGGCCTGATCTCGGCTCACCTCAACCTCCGCCTCCTGGATTCAGGCAATTCTCCTGCCTCAGCCTCCTGAGTAGCTGGGATTACAAGCACGCGCCACCATGCCCAGCTAATTTTTTGTATTTTTAGTAGAGAAGGGGTTTCACCATGTTGACCAGGATGGTCTCGATCTCTTGACCTCATGATCCACCCGCCTCAGCCTCCCAAAGTGCTGGGATTACAGGCATGAGTCACTGCGCCCGGCCCTATTTTACTTTTTCTAAATCTAGTATTATTCATGTGAGTTTTCTTGCTCTTTTTCATCGCATATTTTGTATTTTTATTTCCCCCTCAAATTCAACCCTTGAATTTACTTGTTACTTTTACAATTTTCTGCTTTGCAAATACAATTGTCCTATGGTATCTTTGGGGAATTGGTTCCAGGACTTACCTACCTGCCCATACCAAATCTGAGGATACTCCACTCTCTAATACAAAATAGCATGGTGTTCATGTATCACCTATGCACAGTCTTCCATGTACAGTACTTTAAATCCTTCCTAGATTGCTTTTAATAGCTAATGCAATGTAAATGGTTGTTATACTGTATTGCTTTCAGTTTTAATTCTTTTTTATTGTATTGTTATATTTTATTTATTTTTTAGTGTTTTTGATCTGAAGTTGGTTAAATTCTCTGATACGGAACCTGTGCATAAGGAGGGCCAACTGTAATTACAGTTGTAAAACAAGTAAGAAGGCTTCTGTCAACAACGGACCTAACATATGGTAATGGTTCTGTTAGATTATAATGTGGTGAAAAATTTCTATCCCCTAGTGACATTGTAGCCATTGTGATGTCATAGTACAATGCATTACTCAGCTGTTTGTGGTGATGCTGGTGTAATAAAAACCTATACACTGCCAGTTCTAAAAAAGTACAGCATGTACAATTAGGTACAATTGATAATGATCATAAATGACACTGTTAATGGCTTATATATTTACTATATTATACTTTTTAATCATTATTTTAGAGTATACTACTTTTACTTACTAAAAACAACAATTATCTTTAAAGCAGTCTCTGGCCAGTCTTTCAAGAAGAATTTCAGTAGGTATTGTTGTCACAGGAGATGACAGCTCTAAGTGTATTATTGCCCCTGAAGACCTTCTATGGGACAAGATGTGGAGGGGCAAGATGATGATGATATTCATGACCCTGACTCCATGTAGGCCTAGGCCAATGTGTGTGTCTGCATCTTTTTTTAAAATTTATTTTATTTTTTTAATTATTATTTTTTTAAAGATGGGGTTTCACCATGTTGGTCAGGCTGGTCTTGAACTCCCAACCTCAGGTGATCTGCTCGCCTTGGCCTCCAAAGTGGCATCTTAGTTTTTAATAAAAAAAAGTTTAAAAAGTGAAAAAAATTAAGTAGAAAAAAGATTATATAATAAAGAATAAAGAAATAAAATATTTTTGTACAGTGGTGCAAGGTGCTTTAAGCTAAGTGTTATTACAAAAGGCTAAAAAATTTAAAAAATTTAAAGTTTATAAAGTAAAAAAGCTACTCAAGCTAATGTCAATTTATTACTGAAGAAAGAATTTAAAAGATTTAGCTTGGCCTAAGTGTACAGTGTTTATAAAATGTATATTGTAGTGTATAGTTAGTGAGCTAAGATTGATTTATTATCGAAGAAATAATTTTAAAGATTGAATTTAGCTTAAGTGTATGGTGTTCAGAAAATGTATATAGTAGTGTACAGTAATGTCCTAGGCCTTCACACTCACTCACTGACTCACCCAGAGCAACTTCCAGCAAGCTCCATTCATGGTAAGTTCTCTATACAGGTAACTATTTTTAATCTACTGAACTGTATTTTTACTGTATCTTTTGAATGTTTAGCTATACAAATACTAACAGTCAGAGGTGCTCAAACCAGAGAGACTCCATCTGGAATAGGGACTGAGTTAAATGAGGCTAAGACCTGTTGGGCGGCATTCTCGGGAGGTCTGCTATTCTTAGTAACAATGTATTTATGGTTAAGGAATCAGAAACAGACCCAGGACTTGACAGACCCAGGAAATATTTTGTGTCCCGATATCAATATCTTAAGAACAAAGAATTCCTAATTTAAGAATCAGTCTTGATTTAAAGATAATAATAGGAGGACGGGGGAAGATGGCGCTCTAGAAGCAACTTAGGACGATTTCAGCTCTCAGTCAAGATGCAGAGGGTGCGTTCACACCGCATTTCCAGATGGATCTTTGTAGCCCACAAAGCAGGGAAAAGCCCAGGTGTAAGAGGGATGCAGGACGCAAGCACAGCGGTATCCGCTAGCATGGCCAGGCAGCAAGCGCCGCAGCGCAGTGGCACGGTGCACAAAACACACGGGTCTGGGTGCCCTGTTAAACCGGCAATTTGAGACTTGGGAGGGCAGATTGCTATGTTCATCTGATTGAATGGGTTTCGGATGGTCAACCAGACCAGGAGATTTCTGGGAGGTGAACTGTGAACCAGTGCAGTGGGTCGCTGCAGGGGAAATCACACAGATCCCAGTGCCCTTTCAGCCAGCGGCTGAGGCACCTGGGAGAGAGTCAACCCTAAAACTTTAAAAAAAAAAAAAAAGCAAAAAGGCTCAGAGGCAGGGAGTCAAGTGATCAGGCTCGACGGATCCCACCACCACAGGGACAAGCAATACAGCGATTCGGAGTGCCCAGGGTTGAGAGTTCCACTGTGGGAACAGCTGAACCCACGGCTGTGCAGCTCAGTGGGGGAGGGGCATCCACCATTGCCGAGAGCTTCTGCCCCACTGAGGTACCCGCCCACTGCTGATGCAGTCAGCCGTTGCTGAGGCAACCCGCAATAACAGAGAGACTCCACCAACAGGGCAGAGCCCACATCAGCAGGGCGGAGCCTACAGCAAAAGGGCGGACCTCATGCCAGCAAGGCGGAGCCTCGGCAGCCAAATAGCGACTAGACTGCCTCCTACCTGGGCAGGACAGCACAACGGATACTCACAAATAAAGCCATAACTCCCCGAGACAGAGCATCTGAGGAAAAAAGTGGTTTCATGAGATCTGCCGCAACAGACTTAAACGTACTTGCCTAGCAACACTGAATGAACAGCGGAGCTCACAGATCAGCACTTGAGCTCCTATAAAGTATAGATCGTATCCTCAAGCAGCTCCCTGACACCTGTTTACCCAAAGAATCACCTCAAAAAGGATTGATCAGACTGACATTTGGCGGGCATCATTCTGGGACAAAGATAGAAGAAGAAACTGGTAGCATCCCTCACTGTTCTGCAGCTGCTACAGGTGTACCCCAGGCAAGCAGGGCCCGGAGTGCACCTCAGCAGTCTTACAGCAGAGGGGCTAGACTGTGAGAAGGAAAACTAAGAAACAGAAATACTTGATCATTAACAATCGGGGCCTCTATTCAGAGACCCAATCAAAAAATCAG
>JAPYYA010002945.1:0-13407 GCA_028533165.1 Leontopithecus rosalia
AAGTGTAATCCTTAATTAAGGGCATTTTAATTTCTCATTTTGTATTTCAAAACTGCTAAACAGAAATGCAAATTTCAGATATTAAAGCCCAGCTCATAGTGAATAGAGTGCCACATCAAGAGGAAAATGGCCTGGCGTGGAGACTCAGGCCTGTAATCCCAACACTTTCGGAGGTCAAAGCGGAGGGATCACCTAAGGTCAGGAGTTCCAGACTAGCCTGGCCAACATAGTGAAACCCCGTCTCTAACAAAAATACAAAACTTAGCTGGGCGTGGTGGCACATGCCTGTAATCCCAACTACGCAGGAGGCTGAGGTAGGAGAACTGCATGAACCCGAGAGGCTGAGGTTGCAGTGACCTGAGATTGTGCCACTGCACTATAGCCTGGGTGACAGGAGGCTCTGTCTGAAAAAAGAACACTTGGATGGGTAGTAAATTTGGGAACCATACTGTAATCAAGTGAAGTGAGAAATTTTCATACTACAATTATGAGTCTCTGAATCAGAACTGTAGTGGTTCCTTTTCTGCTAATTTTAATGAGATACAAATTTTAATTAAATACAAAAGTTAAGACATGTATCCATCACTCAGTTTCAAAAATTATCAACTCAAAACCAATTTTTTCATTTATGCTCCCACTTCCCCATATTATTTTGAAGCGAATCTCTAATAAAACATCATACTCATAAATATTTTGGTATGTACCTCTAAAAGATAGGAACTTTAAAAGATTATAGTAAAAAAAAAATCGTATGGTCGGGCCAGTGGTTCACACCTGTAATCCCAGCACTTGGGGAGGCTGAGGGGGGCAGATCACCTGAGGTCAAGAGTACGAGACCAGCCTGGCCAACATGGTGAAACCTCTACTAAAAATACAAAAATGAGCCAGGAGTGGTGGCTTGCACCTGTAATCCCAGCTACCTGGGAGGCTGACACAGGAGAATCCTTGAACCAAGGAGTCAAAGGTTGCAGTGGGCTGAGTTCACACCACTGCACTCCAGCCTGGACAACAGAGAATGAGGCAGGAGGATCATGAAGTCAAGAGATCGAGACCATCCTGGTCAACATGGTGAAACCCCGCCTCTACTAAAAATACAATAAATTAGCTGGGCATGGTGGCATGCGCCTGTAATCCCAGCTACTCAGGAGGCTGAGGCAGGAGAACTGCTTGAACCCAGGAGGCAGAAGTTGCGGTGAACCAAGATCACGCCATTGCACTCCAGCCTGGCTCAGCAAACAGAGTGAAACTCCGTCTCAAAAAAAAAAGAACTATAAATTCTTTTTAAAATTTTTTGTCCTCTCTGCAACACAACAAAACTGAACAAGGCTCTTATGAATTATTCCAATGGTTATAAGGTTTTTTTAATCAGATGCAGTTTTGCTCTTGTTGCCCAGGCTGGAGTGCAATGGTGCAACCTCGGCTCACTGAAACCTCTGCCTCTTTGGTTCAACCAATTCTCCTGCCTCAGCTTCCCAAATAGCTGGGATAACGGAAATGCGCACTACACCCAGCTAATTTTGTATTTTTTTTTTCTTAAACGGTGTCTCACCATGTGGGTCAGGCTGGTCTTGAACTCTTGACCTCAGGTGATCTGCCCACCTTGGACTCCAATGTGCTTGGATTACAGGCGTGAGCTACCACACCCGGCCTTTATTTTTTTTTGAGACAGTCTTGCTGTCCACTCTGTCACCCAGGCTAGAGTGCAATGGCATAATCTCAGCTCACTGCAATCTCAGCCTCCCGGGTTCAACCCATTCTCCTGCCTCAGGCTTCCGAGTAGCTGGGATTACAGGCACCTGCCACAACTCTCAGCTAATTTTTGCATTTTTAGTTGAGAAGGGGTTTCACCATATTGGTCAGTCTGATCTCAAACTCCTGAACTCAGGTGATCCAACTACCTCAGCCTCCCAAAGTGCTAGGATTATAGGTGTGAGCCATCGCACCCAGCCAGAAACTTGATTTTGTCTTCTTATTCATCCAACAATTTTAGGCCACTCTTGTTCTTACCCAAGTACATAAAACAAGAGCATCATATTTACCCTGTAAAATTGTGGTTTTATGGTTGTTTGCCAGTATCTGTATTGGCTGGTGAATAATTTTTGTGAAAATAATTGTCTAATCCCCAGTTCTAAGTTAAATTTTTTTTTCCCCTAACAGGGTCTTTCTTGGTCATCTGGGCTGGAGTGCAGTGGTATGATGTCAGCTCACTGCAGCCTGGACCTCCTGGGCTCAAGCAATCCTCCTGCCTCAGTCTCCCAAGTAGCTGAGACTACAGGCCTGTGCTACCACACCTGGTTAATTTTTTTTATTTTCTATAGAGATAATAAAGTTTTGCCATAATGCCCGGGCTGGTCTTGAACTTCCAGATTCAAGCGATCTGCCTGCCTTGGCCTCCCAAAGTGCTGGGTTTTACAGGTGTGGGCAACTGTGCCCAGCCTCCCCAGTTCTAAATTTTTTCTAGTTGTGGCCCCTTTACAATTCCCCTACAGGTTCCTTTTGCTACATAAACTCTTACTTCTTCAACTTCAAAACCATTTTTGCAGAGGGCAGTGAATCATAATGACAAAATGCAAACCTATTTCTATATTCTTCCTCAAAACCTTATTTATGCTTGAACTCAAAAGTTACAGTAGTACCTCTATATCTCAAAAGCCAAAGGTTATGATCGTAATATGTTTAAATAAAAAACCTTAGCCAGGGTGGGTGCAATGGCTCATGCCTGTAACCTCAGCACTTTGGGAGGCCGAGGTGGGTGCATCACTTGAGGTTAGAAGTTTGAGACCAGTCTGGCTAAGAGGGTGAAACCTCGTCTCTACTAAAAAATACATAAAAATTAGCCAGGTGTGGGGGCACATGCCTGTCATCCCCACTACTCAGGAGGCTGAGGCGGGAGAATCACTTGAACCCTGGAGGTGGAGGGAGCCAAGATCACACCACTGTACTCCAGCCTGGGCGACAGAGCGAGACTCTGTCTCAAATATAACAAAAAACAAACAAAAAACCTAAACTACTAACAATTCACATTATTTATCAGCTGTTTTGTCTATGGCTTGTTTTTTTGTAAACAAGAAAAGCTAAAAACTATATATGAGGTACTACTGACAATAATATTTAACCTGAATCAAATCAATTTTTATTTATTTTTATTTTATTTATTTATTTTTTCAGATGCAGCTTCACTCTTGTAGACCAGGTCAAAGTGCCATGGCACGATCTCGGCTCACTGCAACCTACACCTCCTGGTTTCAAGCGATTGTCTTGCTTCAGCCACCCGAGGAGCTGGGAGTACAGGCACGTGTCACCATACCCAGCTAATTTTATACTTTTAGTTGAAACTGGTTTTTATTATGTTGGTCAGGCTGGTCTCGAACTCCTGACCTCAGGTGATCCACCCGCTTTGGCCTCCCAAAATGCTGGGATTACGGGTGTGAGCCACTGTGCCTGGCCAACATACATTATTTAAATTTAACTCTGTGTTTACAAGAAATACAGCAATAAAAGAACAAATTAAGTATCATCACAAATAAATAATGAGAAGATGAGACCATCTTGAAGAAAATAATCAAATGTAGAATATGGAACATTCTAGAAAACAACAAATACCATTGATTTTAAAATGTCAATGTTGGCGAGGTGTGGTGGCTCACACCTGTAATCCCAGCTCTTTGGCAGACCAACATGGTAGGATTGCTTAAAAGGTCAGGAGTTTGAGAACAGTCGGGGAAACAGTAAGAACTAATCTCTCTAAAAATTTTTTTTAAAGAAAAGAATAATCATATTATATTCATGTAGGAAAATGTATTTATTCTTAGGAAAGACACAAAATATTTACTAGAAATTTCTTGAGTGTGACTTTCAAGGTGTTAGGCAAATACGCAGATACTTGGTTCTTTTCTTTTTTTATTTTGAGCCAGGGTCTTATGGTGTACCCCAGGATGGAGTGCAGTGGCACAATCACAGCTTACTACATTCTCAACCTCCTGAGCTCAGGTGATTCTCCTGCCTCAGACTCCCAAGTAATTGTGACTACAGGCAGGCTATTTTTGTTTTCTTATAGATACCAGTATGCCAACTTTTAAAAAATAATTTGACATGTGTTGGCCAGGTGCAGTGGCTCACACCTGTAATCCCAGCACTTTGGGAGGCCAAGGTGCATGAGGTCAGGAGTTCATGGCTAGCCTGACCAAGATGGTGAAAACCCCATCCCTACTAAAAATACAAAATAATTTGCAGGGCATGGTGGCAGGTGCCTAGAATCCCAGCTACTTAAAAGTGGGAGGAAGAAAATTGTTTGCACCTAGGCGGTGAAGGTTGCAGTGAGCTGAGATTGCACCACTGCACTCCTGCCTGAGCGACAGAGCAAGACTCAATCTCAAAAAATAAATATAAAACTTAAAATATGTGGCACGTACCAAAACATTAAAAATCATTCTGTCTAGGTGGTGGGTTAATTGCAAGTGTTTCTTGTAAAATTCTTTCCCCCTTTTCTTTTCCTCTTTGAGATAGAGTCTCACTGTGTTACCTAGGCTGGGGTGCCGTAGAGCCTCACTGCAACTTCTGCCTCCCTGGTTCAAGCGATTCTGGTCAGGCTGGTCTCGAATACCTGACCTCATGATCTGCCCATCTCAGCCTCCCAAACTGCTAGAATTACCAGTATGAGCCACCACACCCAGCCTCTTCCCCCCTTTCCACATGCATAAACTTTTCTTTTTATTTTTATTGCATTTTAGGTTTTGGGGTACATGTGCTGAACATGCAAGACAGTTGCATAGTACACATGTGGCAGTGTGTTTTGCTGCCTTCTGCCCCTTCACCCATATTTGGCATTTCTCCCCATGCCATCCCTCCCCCGCTCTCCCCCCCACTGTCCCTCCCCTATTTCCCCCAATAGACCTCAGTGTGTGGTACTCCCTTCCCTATTTCCATGTGTTCTCATTGTTCATCACCTGCCTATGAGTGAGTATATACGGTGTTTCCTTTTCTGTTCTTGTGTCAGTTTGCTGAGAATGATGTTCTCCAGATTCATCCATGTCCCTACAAAAAACACAAACTCATCATTTTTGATTGCTGCATAATATTCCATGGTGTATATGTGCCACATTAATAAAAACTGAGGCCAAGTGCAGTGGCTCACCCCTGTAATCCCAGCACTTTGGGAGGCTGAGGCAGGTGGATCATGAGGTCAGGAGTTAAGAGACCAGCCTGGCCAATATGGTGAAACCCCATCTCTATTAAAAATACAAAAATTAGCCAGGCATGGTGGTGCACGCCTATAGTCCCAACTACTCAGGAGGCTGAGGCAGGAGAATCGCTTGAACCTGAGAGGCAGAGGGTGCAGTGAGCCAAGATCGCACCACTTCACTCCATCCTGGGCAACAGAGCAATGCTCCATCTCAAACACAACACAACACAACACAACATTGAGGGGGGTGAGGAGTGGAACTACCTACTCATATATTAGCTGTGATATTAGTACTACTACATTCTGCCATATCTCTTTGGCATTTACTAAATAACTGGTAACCTTGTTGGCTGAATTTCTTACTGATTTGTTCCCAGGAGCACTTTTCACATAACTTATACATATACATTGCTTTTTTTTTATTTTTATGCAGCCATTTTCACTTAAGATGTTGCACAATAGTTAAATAACAACTTAATCTAAGGTGGATTACTTAGGCTACCAAGGAGGTATATCACCTTCTTCCATTAATGCATTATTTGACATCTTGGTAACAGGTGGTTTCTCTACTTTGTAGTAATTGTGTTCGTAACATGATTTTTGTACACTCAATAGGTTTTACTTAACACTGCAGGCTCATACAGAACTACTAGCAACACCCAGTCTCTTGTTTCATCCTTCCATCCATAATATGGGAGTACCAGATAAATACCCATCTGGGGGAATGGAGATTATTTCTTAAATGCTAGCAAATATGGTGGTGTACTTTATACTAAGGCCCTATATGATCAACTAGTCAATAAAAATCTATGTAATTGTAAAAGCAAGACACAGACAGACCTTTTAAAACAATGTACTATTTAAAAGCAGCAAAAAAAATCCTGCAGTTACACCTGTCTACTTTTAAGCTATTTAGGGGACACCAAATGTTGCCCACCTTCATCTCAAAGAAAATTAGAAAAAGGTCTGTTTTCTAAAACTCTCCTGACATACTTGGTTCTTTTTTTTTTTTTTTTTGAGACGGAGTTTCGCTCTTGTTACCCAGGCTGGAGTGCAATGGCCCGATCTGGGCTCACCGCAACTTCCGCCTCCTGGGTTCAGTCAATTCTCCTGCCTCAGCCTCCCGAGTAGCTGGGATTACAGGCACGCACCACCGGGCCCAGCTAAATTTTTGTATCTTTAGTAGAGACGGGGTTTCACTATGTTGACCAGGATGGTCTCGATCTGTTGACCTCGTGATCCACCCGCCTCAGCCTCCCAAAGTGCTGGGATTACAGGCTTGAGCCACCGCGCCCGGCCCATACTTGGTTCTTAAAGCTCTGAATTCCTCTGTCTTATTCTTTCATAGCTGTAAACTCCAGAAATGAAGAATATGGTATCAAATGTTTTCAATTTACTGCCAGTACATACCTGCCCAAAAATCAACAAAAAAGAACATTTGGAATAGAAAAAATGTTTTATAGAAAAACAAACATTTTAAGAATACCACTTTCTTATTCCAGGGTAAAAAATAAACCATGATAATCCTCAACATAACTGGTAATTATGTTTTCAAGTTACCTCAATTTTTGGTTTCAAAAAAAGGAATACCAGGAAACCTACAGGGCTGAATACTTAATCTGTGTATAAAACTAATTACAGTTAAACATGTAACAAGCTTTTATTTATTCAGTTTTTGCATAGCCCATTTTGTCCCTCACAGCACTTAACTGTTGTAGTAACACATATACAAGAATCATATGGGCCAGGCATGGTGGCTCACACCTGTAATCCCAGCACTTTGGGAGGCCGAGGCAGGTGGATCATGAGGTCAAGACATCGAGACCATCCTGGCCAACATGGTGAAACCCTGTCTCTACTAAAAGTACAAAACTTAGCTGGGCGTGGTGGCACGTGCCTGTAGTCCCAGCTACTAGGGAGGATGAGGCAGGAGAATTGCTTGAACCCGGGAGGCAGAGGTTGCAGTGAGCTGAGGTCGCACCACTGCACTCCAGCCTAGTGACGAAGTGAGACTCTGTCTCAAAAAAAAAACAATCATATGGGTTTTAAACAGTCTTAATAACCTACCATTTCCAAACTCAAAATATCTTCCTCTTGTTTGGCAGCAAATCCTGTTATCAGGAAGCACCCAAATTTTAGTTCTGTGCTCTTTACTAAAACAACTAAAGCAAGCAACAAGTTCTCTCTCTTTTTTATTTTTTATTTTTTGTGATGGAGTTTCGCTGTTGTTACCCAGACTGGAGTGCAATGGCATCTCGGCTCACTGCAACCTGTCTTCTGGGTTCAAGCAATTTTCCTGCCTCAGCCTCCTGAGTAGCTGAAACTACAGGCATGCACCACCATGCCCAGCTAATTCTGTATTTTTAGTAGAGATGGGGTTTCACCTTGTTGACCAGGATGGTCTCAATCTCTTGACCTCGTGATCCACCCTCCTCGGCCTCCCAAAAGTTCTCTCTTTTAAAAGGGTTCAATATTCTGGTTGCCCTTTCCCAAGAAAAGTATCTACTGTGATGGAAAGCTTTTAGTCAATGACAGTTGTGTGTTGTCTAAATTCCAATTCTATGCTCTCAATTTCTTTTAACTCTGCTAAAACCTAGCAACAGGTTAGTGTACCCCTTCTGCTCTCCTCCCCTTGGTTACAGATAAAAATGTTTTTCAGCCAGGCACAGTGTCTCACACCTGCAAATCAAACACTTTGGGAGGCCGAGGCGGATGGATCAAGAGGTTAGGAGTTCAAGACCAGCTCGACCAACATGGTGAAACCCTGTCTCTAAAAAAATACAAAAATTATCCAGGTGTGGTGGCATAATCTCAGCTACTCAGGAGGCTGAGGCAGGAGAATCCCCTTGAACCTCGGAGGCGGAGGGTGCAGTGAGCCAATAGTATGATCACTGTACTCCAGCCTGGGCAACAGAGCAAGACTCCATCACACACACACACACACACACACACACACACAATATATATATATATATGTGTGTGTGTATATATATATGTATATATATAATATACATATACATATATTTTTTAAATATACATATACATATATACGTATATACGTGTATATATATATATATGTTTTCAGCCAGGAGCGTTGGCTGAAACCTGTAATCCCAGCACTTTGGGGGCACCGAGGCACGTGGATACGTGGATTGCCTGAGGTCTGGAGTTCAAGATGAGACTGACCAACATGGTAAAACCCATCTCTACTAAAAATACAAAAATTAGCCAGGCATGGTGGCACATGCCTTTAATCCCAGCTAACTGAGAGGCTGAGGCAGGAGAATTGCTTGAACCTGAGAGGCGGAGGTTGCAGTGACCTGAGATCATACTGCTGTACTCCAGCCTGGGTAACAGTGAGACTCCACCCCCCACAAAATAAATATATATATACGGATATAGCTTAATATTATAAAAAGAATACCAAAGAATCTATCAAAGTGTTACCATATTGATATTACGACAAAGGCATTCACCAGCTCTAGGGTTTGTAAACAAGCAGCTCTAAAATTTGTAATTTACAGATATGGTCAAAACAGTGGTTTAGAGAGAACTTCCTCAAGACTACAGTTAGTAAATATCCCAGTTAGGATTGAAATTAAGCTTTTTTTTTAGGATGGGGTTTCACCAGGATGGCCAGGGTGATCTTAAACTCTTGACCTCAGGTGATCCACCCATCTTGGCCTCCCAAAGTGCTAGGATTACAGGCATGAGCCATAGCGCCCGGCCTGAAATTAAGCTTTTTTTTTTTGCTCTTCCCCCAGTCACTAGAACTCTTCCCCAAGTCACTGCATCTTCCATCAACTTTGACTACTTATAAATTTCCCCAAAATTCCCAAAGGGAGTTAGATTTGAATGATCTAAAGAGCAGAAGCACAGGACTGACCGAATGATTCTCATTTTTTGGACTCTTAAAGTTACCGAAGATGCCAAAGATCTTTGGTTTATGTGAATTTTATCTTTCCACATTCATCATTCAAAATTTTAAAATTTTACTATTTATCAACATATTTTAATACAAGCCCCGCTACAAGTTAATATAAACATTTTCAACAAAAAATACTTCCCTTCCAAAAAGTGAGAAAAGTAACACTGTTTTGAATCTTTGCAGATCCTTCTATGTCTAACTTAATAGAAGATGGTCAGATTCTCACGGCTACTTCCGCATTCAGTCTGTTACTATATGTTGTTTTGCTTAAGAATATAATGAAAATCTAGTCAAAAAAGGGAGAGGCATTTTAATAACCTTTTCAGATAACTGTGGATAGTGGTAAATACTAAAACTCAATAAATGGTAGTCTCTTTCTTATTTTAAAAAAATAAATACAGACAGGGTCTCACTATGTTTACCAAGCTTGACCCAAACTCCTGGACTCAAATGATCCTTCTTCCTTGGCCTTCCAGAGTGCTGGGATTACAGTAGGGAGCCACCCCACATAGGTCAAAAAGTAGTTTCTTAAAGAACAGTAACATTTTGTAATCAGAAACCATATCAATCTACTTTTTTACTGTTAAAATCCATTGCTATATCTGGTAATTTTAAAGGATCTTTTACCTTCGCATAATTTTGCAACATCATGCATTGGTCATTTGCAAAATACATGGTTACAGAGTTATGCCCATCTTCCAAATGACATATTTCATTATGCGACATTTAAAAAAATTACAGTCCTTAACGACTGAAAGCATAAAAGTCTTTTAAGTACTCAGAAGCTGTCAAACTCGAGCTGAGACCATTTTAAACATTCTAATTTTCACCCAAATTTTATCACTGGTAACAAATACTGTCAATTGCTTTCTTAAAAGCAGGGCGGAGCCTACGTCAGTAGGGCGGAGCCCAAAAAAGCAGGACTGAGCCCACAGCAAAAGGGCGAACCTCATGCCAGCAGAACGGAGCCTCAGCAGCCAAATAGTGACTAAACTGCCTCCTAGCTGGGCAGGACAGTGCACCAGATACTCACAAATAAAGCCCTAACTCCTGAGACAGAGCATCTGAGGAAAAAACCGGTTTCATGAGTTCTGCCACAACAGACTTACATGTACTTGCCTAGCAACACTGAATGAACTACGGAGCTCACAGAACAGCACTTGAGCTCCTATAAAGTACAGATCGTCTCATCAAACAGCTCCCTGATACCCGTATACCCAAAGAATGACCTCAAAAAGGACTGATCAGACTGACATTTAGCGGGCATCATTCTGGGACAAAGGTAAAAGAAGAAACTGGTAGCATCCCTCACTGTTCTGCGCTGCTACAGGTGTACCCCAGGCAAGCAGGGCCCTGAGTGCACCTCAGCAGTCTTACAGAAGAGGGGCTAGACAGTTAGAAGAAACATTAAGAAACAGAAATACTTTATCATCAACAGTCTGGACATCTACTCAGAGACCCAATAGAAAAATCAGCAACTACTCAGATGACAGGTGGATAAATCAACAAAGATGGCAAGAAACCAGTGCAAAAAGGAGGAAAACACCCGAAACCAGAACACCTCATCGCCTACAAAACACCAAAACTCCTTACCAGCAAGGGAACAAAGCTGGACAGAGGATGAGAGTGATGAAATGATGGAATCAGACTTCAGAAGGTGGGTAATGAGAAACTTCTGTGAGCTAAAAGAACATGTTCTAAATCAGTGCCAAGAAAATAAGAACCTTGAAAAAAGATTTGAAAAAAGATTTGAGGAAATGATAACAAGAATGGACAACTTAGAGAAGAATATGAATGAATTGAAGGAACTGAAAAACACAACATGAGAACTTCCTGAAGCATGCACAAGTTTCAACAGCCGAACTGACCAAGCAGAAGAAAGAATATAAGAATTCAAAGATGAACTCAATGAAATAAAATGAGAAGTCAAGATTAGAGAAAAAAGCACAAAAAGGAACAAACAAAGTCTCCAAGAAATGTGGGACTATGTGAAGGGACCTATCTACATTTGATAGGTGTACCACAATGCAATGAAGAGAATGAATCCAAGCTGGAAAATACTCTTCAGGAAATTATCCAGAAAAATTTCCCCAACTTAGCAAGAAAGGCCAACATGAAAACCCAGGAAATACAGAGAACACCACAAAGATACTCCGCAAGAAGAGCAACCCCAAGGCACATAATCGTCAGATTCACCAGGGTAGAAATGAAGGAGAAAATCATAAGGGCAGCCAGAGAGAAAGGTCGGATCACCCAAAAAGGGAAATCCATCAGACTCACAGCAGATCTCTCAGCAGAAACATTACAAGCCAGAAGAGAGTGAGGGCCATTATTCAACATCCTTAAACAAAAGAACTTTCAACCCAGAATTTCATATACAGCAAAACTGAGCTTCATAAGTGAAGGAAAAATAAAATCCTTTGCAAACAAGCAGGTACTCAGAGATTTTGTCAGCACAAGGCCTGCTTTACAAGAGCTCCTAAAAGAGACACTACACATAGAAAGGAACAACCAACACCGGCGATTCCAAAAACATACCAAATGCTAAAGAGCATCAACAAAAATGAAGAAACTCCATCAACTAACAGGGAAAACAGCCAGCTAGCATCAAAATGGCAGTATCAAATTCACACATGACAATATTAACCCTAAATATAAATGGACTAAATGCACCAATCAAAAGACACAGATTGGCAAATTGGATAAAAAGCCAAAACCCATCAGTGTGCTGTATCCAGGAAACCCATCTCACATGCAAGGATACACAAAGCCTCAAAATAAAGGGATGAAGGAAGATTTACCAAGCAAATGGAGAGCAAAAAAGAGCAGGAGTTGCAATTCTCATCTCTGATAAAATAGACTTTAAAGCAACAAAGATCAAAAGAGACAAAGAAGGACATTACATAATGGTAAAAGGATCAATACAACAAGAAGAGTACACGATCTTAAATATTTATGGACCCAATACAGGAGCAATCAGATATATGAGGCAAGTTCTTAATGACTTACGAGAGACTTAGACTCCCACACAATAATAGTAGGAGACATTAACACTCCACTGTCAATACTAGACAGATCAACCAGACAGAAAATTAACAAGGAAACCTAGGACTTGAACTCAAACCTGGAACAAGCAAACCTGATAGACATTTACAGAACTCTCCACCCCAAATCCACAGAATACACATTCTTCTCAGCACCACATCACACCTACTCTAAAATTGATCATATAATTGGAAGTAAAGCACTCCTCAGCAAATGCAAAACAAATGAGATCATAACAAATACTCTCTCAGACCATAGTGCAATCAAGTTAGAACTCAGAATCCAGAAACTAACTCAGAACCACACAGCCTCATGAAAACTGAACAACTGGCTCTTGAATGTTGATTGGATAAACAATGAAATGAAGGCAGAAATAAAGAAGTTCTTCGAAACCAATGAGAACGAAGACACAACATACCAAAATCTGTGGGACACATTTAAAGCAGTATCTAGAGAAAAATATATAGCAACAAGTGCCCATATGAGAAGAGCAGAGAGTTCCAAAATTGACACCCTATCATCAAAATTGAAAGAACTAGAGGAGCAAGATCAAGAAAGCTCAAAACCTAGCAGAAGACAAGAAAAGCAAAGAATAGAGCAGAACTGAAGGAGATAGAGACACAAAAATCCCTTCAAAAAAACAATAAATCCAAGAGCTGGTTTTTTGAAAAGATCAACAAAATAGACAGACCACTAGCCAGACGGATAAAAAAGAAAAGAAAGAACCAAATAGACGCAATAAAAAATGATAAAGGGGAAATCACCACAGATTCCACAGAAATTCAAACCATCATCAGAGAATATTACAAACAACTCTATGCACACAAACTAGTAAACCTGGATGAAATGGATAAATTCCTAGACACCTGTGTCCTCCCAAGCCTAAGTCAGGAGGAAGCTGAAACTATGAATAGACCAATAACAAGGCCCGAAGTCGAGGCAGCAATTAAGAGCCTACCAAACAAAAAAAGCCCAGGTCCAGATGGGTTCACAGCCGAATTCTACCAGACACACAAAGAGAAACTGGTACCATTCCTTCTGAAACTATTCCAAATAATCCAAAAAGAGGGAGTCCTTCCCAACTCATTTTATGAGACCAACATCATCCTGATACCAAAACCTGGCAGAGACTCAACAAGAAAAGAAAACTTCTGGCCAATATCCATGAGGAACATAGATGCAAAAATCTTCAATAAAATACTGGCAAGCCAATTGCAACAGCACATCAAAAAGCTTATCCATCATGATCAAG
>JAPYYA010002946.1:0-13407 GCA_028533165.1 Leontopithecus rosalia
CTCCCTCCTTCCTCCTTCCCTCCTTCCTTCCTCCTTCCCTCCTTCCTTCCCTCTTTCCTCCTTCCCTCCCTCCTTTCTTCCCTTCTTCTCTCCCTTCCTCATTAACTGAGCCCCTGCTCTGTACTGGGTTCTCAAAGTCACCTTTTGGTCTTCGCAGATGTGAGGACTAACCTGTATGCGGACCTCCTCCTTTTCCCTCCGTGTGAGCTTGCAGGGATCATGGTCAAGGCCAGCTGCATGCAGTTGGTGGCAAGGGTCCTACGGCAGCCTTGGCCCTGTTCCAGCCATAGTGAGCCTTCACTGACTTCTCTTACCCCACTTTGGCAGGAATTGGGCAGCTGATTGCTTTGGATCTGATCTATATTTCTGGTGAAAAAAGTCAGCCGGACCCTGGAGAGCTCACAGACTTAACAGCCCAGCACTTCATACGATTTGAGCCTGAAAACCTTCTGTCCACAGCTAGGAAGCAGCTGGTTATTAGAAACGCTACGTGGGTAGCCCCTGTGTGTGCCCAGCACCCAACCTTCCTCCTTGCTTACCTGGCCCTGAGTCCCAGTGAGGCAGGAGGTCCTTCCAAGGGCCTGGGGAAGTCTGGACACAGAATGGATATCCAGATTTGATTGAAGGATCCATATTGACACAGTCCATCATGGAAACCAGTAGCTGCTCTTGGCTATTTAAATTTAAATCAATTAAAATTAAATTAAGAGCTTACTTCCTCAGTGGCACCAGCCACATTTTAAGTCCTCAACAGCCACATGTAGCTAGTGGCTGTGATATTGGACAGCATAGAGGTACAAGACCTCCATCCCTGCAGGAAGCTCTGTTAGACAGTGCTGCTCCAAACCATCCTGGACCATCCCTAGCCAGCCTCGGCTTCCCAGAGAGGACGTACCCTGCCTGTGCAGGGGAAGCCTCCACGCCCCAGGGGCAGGCAGACTATAGTCTGTGGGTTGCACTCTCCTGACCCGCCTCTGAGCATCACCATGACACCAGGACAGGTCTCAGAGAGCCTCCCAACCAGGGCTGCCCGGGGGACTCCAGGCCTTACACAGGACTCTGTCACCCCTCCCCCAGGTAGCTGCAAGTCCTGTCCCTCATGCTGTGGAGTTGCCACTGTTCCTATTGGCAGCCAGTGGGCACATACCTTTCTGGACACAGCTTTGCTGGGAGCCCATAGCAAGAAAGGCAGAGGGCAGGGGTGGGTTTGACGCAGCAAACCCTGGAAACTCATGTGGGGGGGACACAGCAGGGTGATGCCTGGACTCATCCACTTTGATGCTTGGAGCATGATTCCTGACTTACCATGTCCCCCAAGTCATGGTAGGTCCACCCTCCAGCTGCCATGGGTGGGAAGCAAGGGGCTCTCTGACATTGTCTCTCTCTCAGACTCCCTCGCCCACCTGCTGCCCTCACCCGGCACCCCTGCCCCCAGGCTCCTCCATTGGAAGGACATGAAGGCTGACCTGGTCTCTTCCTCTTCCTAGTCCTTTCCGGCTCCCTCCTGGCGCAGGGCAGGGCGGCCTGGGGTGGGGGACTGGTCCCGGCAGAACTGGGCCATGGCCTTGGATGCGTTGCCGCCACAGGCACGTGGAGCTGGCCTTCCACTGGCAGATCATGAAGCCCAACCTGCAGCCCCTCATGCCTGGAGAAACGTACAGTGTGGACAGCATCAAGTGCCACCCCGACAGGGAGACCGCCTTCTCCATCATGCCCAGAAAGGGGGTTCTCAGCCCTCACACAGACCACGAGTTCATCCTGAGCTTTTCTCCGCATGAGGTACAGACAGTGTCATTTCAGCAGCCACACATGGTTGGATCATGTCCTTAGACGCCCCCCACCTGTGTTCTTCAATCACGCTGAAGCCACAGCTGGGCCCGCTGAGGTGCCATCCTGCCCAGGCCGGCCGGCACTTGGCTGAGTGGGGCTGGCATGCACCGCTGGTGTGCAGGACGAAGCAGCTCATTGTGCCTGCTCCTGATCCCAGACTCGCCCCATGTGCAGCCAGACCCTGGACTGGTGTCCTCAGCTCTGGGTGTCTCCCACGTCTGCTATGGCAAAAAAACATTACCATCCCCGCCTATACCACAGCAGCCCCTCGAGAGCGTGAGGTGGGGGCCCTGAGAGCCAGGTTAGCACAGCGCCGGCCCAGCATGGAGGGAAGCCCTGTGAGCCGTGGCAGGCTAGAGGGGAATTCCAGCTGGGCATGAAAAGGATGCTCCGCGGCCGTTGTTAGCGGGTTTGGGGCTAAGGTGAGTGGGTCCGCGTCTGGACCCAGCTTGCAGCCGCCTGTGTCTGTCCTGGGAGGGTGTGGTGGTGTCAGGAAGGCCTTTCCTTTCCTTCTTGCCCCAGGCCCAGCTGAGACAGGCCCCTGAGTCCTGGCTCATGTTCTGGCAGCAACTTCACTTTTCCTAGGGAGGGAAAGAGGCAGCAGGGAAGCATCCCGGGTTTTCAGAAGGTCCTCGTGGTGGCCAGGCTCAGGGAGGGAGAATTGGGGCCGTGCCCAGCCTCCTCCAGGACAACCTGCTGGAGCGCAGCTGCGTTTTCAGGTCACTGTGTTTGCCTTGCAGCTGAGGGACTTTCACAGCGTGCTCCAGATGGTGCTAGAGGAAGTCCCAGAGCCCGTGAGGTGAGAGGAACTGGGCCCCAGATGAGAAGGGCAGCTGGGCCTTCCCCCACCTTGGGGATTCTCCTGGGGAAGGTACCAGGCAAGGGGAGTGGGCAGCTGGCAGGCTTTGGGGAGCAGGAGCATTGTTTTGCCTCGCCCCGGCAACCCAGCCCTGCAAGGGGCTCAGCACACTAAACTCGCTTCGAGGCCACCCCAGGAATCTGGGAGCTGCAACCCAGGCCCATTGCTGTTCTCGGGCAGCCAAACTGGGGGGGCCCCAGTGGTGGTGAGTGTGGAAAGAAGGGTTTGGCCCACGGTGTAAACCTTCAGGCTGGTACCCCAGTCTGCTTGGTGCAGAGATTCCAGGCTGGAGGGTTGCAGGGTGGTCCCTGGAGGCAGCAGGGCAGTGCCCCTGTCCTAGGCCTTAGGTAAACCACTGTCACAGCCATAGGTATTTGTCACCTTTTGGGCACTGGCTAATGCCTCTGATTTAGGGGGCTCGGGAGCTGTGAGCTAGGCAGTGTTTTCTTTTTACAAGGCCAAACGTGGGATGGGCAGGGACAGGCTGGGATGTGCTCGCAAGCGTGCCTGCTCCTAGCTCACTATGACTTTGCGTTTAGTTCCGAAGCGGAGAACCTGGGACGTGCCTGCTACTCTGTGGATGATGCGATTGTCCTGGAAATCGAGGTGAAAGGCTCAGTAGGACCTTTCCAGGTCCTCTTAGAGCCATATGCCCTCATCATCCCGGGGGAGAACTACATTGGCATAAACGTGAAGAAGCCATTTAAGGTAGGTCGTTGTCTCTCCCCTGCCTGGGCTGGCCGAGGCAGTGCTGACACGGGTGTCAGTGAGGGAGGATGCCACAGGAGGGGCGGATGGCAGCAGCCACTGCATGAGGCCTTGAACCCAAGTTGACCTGCACAGATGCATAGGCCAGGCATGGCTGTCATTCTCTCAGCCTCCCAGAACCCTCTGAGAGTTAGGGCTGTGGAACCCATTCCCCTCCTTGGCAGAATACAACAGCCACATGCACTGCAGGGTGGAGGGAGGGTGCTTTCTGGTTGGGAAGCCCACGGCTTTGGGTGGCCGGGAGCTAGCTGGGAGGTGTCATGGGGAACTTCACGAGCCCACGATCCTACAGAGTGGACATGAAGGGGCAGTAAACAGGCAGCCTGGTCTCGGTGTGTCTTTCAGATGTGGAACAACAGCAGGTCACCCATCAGATACCTGTGGGGGAAGATCAGCGAATGCCACATCATCCAAGTGGAGCCCTGCACGGGGGTCATAGGTGCCCTGGGGGCGGCAGGAGGGTTGTGGCCTGCCTCGGGTTGGCTCGGGAGGAAATCTCCAGAGTGAAAGGGGCCTGTGCCGGGCTCTGGAGGCCTGTGACTTCTCCAGCTGAGGCCGGGGATGTGGGGCAGATGAGAAGTCTGTGCAAGCCAGGTGTCTGCACCCAGCCACAGGAGGAAACGCCTCTGCTTCTCCTCTCCACCTCTCCCTTCCCTCTCTTTCTCAGAGCCCAGTGAGGTCGAGGATTTCGAGTTGAACTTTACTGGGGGTGTCCCTGGCCCCACAAGCCAGGACCTGCTGTGTGAAATCGAAGACACGCCCTCACCAGTGGTGTTACACATTGAGGCAGCCTTTAAGGTGCTGCAGGTGGAGCTGGGAGCAGGGTGGGCCCAGGGAGGTGGCAGGGCTGGGATAAGAGCCATCCCCTGGTGGCCCAGTGACAGGCCCTCTGGGTGTCTCAGGGGCCTGCCCTCATCATCAACGTCTCAGCCCTTCAGTTTGGTCTGCTCCGCCTGGGACAGAAGGCCACAAACACCATCCAGATCCAGAACGTCAGCCCACTCCCAGCCACGTGGTGCATGAAGGAGAGCCCAGTCTGCCTCCAAGAAAGGCCTGAGGATGTAAGTTGGGCACTGCTGGGTCTTCTGGTGCCCCCACAGTGAACCCGTTTAACTTGCCCTGCTGCAATTTGCCCTGGTGCGTTTAGATCAGAGCTTTGAGGCTGGGGAGGAAAAGCCTGCCCAGTGACTTCAGCCTGGCGGTGCCTCCGGTTCTCCCCATGGCTGAGGAGATGCAGCCAGAGGTACCCCCACAGCAGCCTTTCCTGTGCCCTTCTCCACCATCCGATTCAGAAATAGGGTATGGCTTCTCCTCATCAGAGCCGGCTGAGGCAGGAAGCAACGGGCAGCTAGGTTGGGCAGGAAGCCTCCAAGGCAGCTGCTGCTTCGGCCACATTCCCGCCTCTGTCCCACTCTCTGGAAGGTTTGGATCCTCCCAGAGATCTGCCACCAGATGGCATCTGGTCACAGGCTGGTGGCCCAAACCCAAGGCTCCAAAAAGAAAATTCAAGATTCATTTCCGCTCAAATAGCACTTTTCTTTTTACTATAAAAGTGGAAAAAAAGCATCTAAGTATTATCATAATCATATTTAGATGCAATGGGTGATCTGGAGCGAAACAAAGTCACACAAAGCACCAGCTATTTGCAAAGCAGCCGCAGTGAGTGGTAGGCTGCCCCTTCACCATGGCATGGCTGTGGCTCCCTGCTGCACCGCACCTGAGAGACCCTGGCCATGTCTGTTTGGTGACCGCACCCTCCCTCTGGCTGCTTCCCCGCAGCATCCCCATCCTGCTTGCCCACTTGCCCTCTGAATCAGAACACCACACACCTTTCCTCCTGTATTCAAGAGCCCAGGGAAGACAGTCCAAGCCACGTGTACACCTTATTCGTTAGCACGCGTTCCCTTTCTCCAGGAAAGTGGACTTGACTTTCCACTCTGGGGAGGCCTTGCTCCTTTACTGATGGCCTGTAGCTGGGCACTGTGCAACCTACAAGTTATGACAGGATGCATCCGATTGCCAATGCCACTGCCAAGTACCTGTTACACGGGCTTGGAGTTCAATGCTTTCCCTCCCAGGACTCACTGGTCTCCCACCATGGATCTTGAAACCACAAAAGACTAAGGCTGGGGCTCAGGCTGGGATGGGGCTGGGGCAGGGTGGCATCAGTATCTTTGGTGTCCACGTTATGTTTAGCCAAGAACCCTTTCTTCAAATGCAACCTTATGCAAATGCCCAGAGAATAAAGTGTGGCTGCTCCAGTCACCCAGAGACCCCCTCGTTAGGCACCTGTGCCCCATCCCGCTTCTCCCGACATTCCAGTCCCCTGCACTGCCAAGGATCTCCAGGGATTTTCCAGAGCACAGCTGGAAGCATACAGACCTCAGCGAGCTCCTCAGTTGATAGAGGAGAGGCTGGAAGGGACAGGGCTTCCCTAGGGTTGCACAGCTGATGGGTAGCGGCACCACAGCTCATCCCTCTTCCCTGGTTTCCAGTCTGTGGTGTTCTCCCACTGTGAAGAATAACATGTTTTGTCATGGAAATAACTGTCAGTGTTATAGTATTGTAAGATTTATGTCATAAGCAAGCTGGTGGGAATCCCGTCTCTACAGTTCTCTGTACTCTAATCTTTTGAGCTCTCAAAAACAATGTTGGGATTTGGGGTTTGTTAGATGCTCTCAGATTAGGGGACACAGTTACTGAAACCTAACCCCAGACTACAGCCACCCTCAGAGCTTCAGGGCTCCAAGGGAGGTGCACAAGAGCAACAAAGACAAATAAAGCAACGTGCTCCTTCCTTACAGGGGCAAGTGTCCTCTCTGTCAGGGCAGGAAGAATGGACTGTAAAGAGCCCTCCCCAGAGGCGGACACTTCTTCCTGTTCTTTCCCTTCCCCTCTCCCTTTGTGTGTGTGCCTGGCATGGGAGGAGGGGCAGACCTGGGGGAACAGGAGGCCAAACCTGCGGTGGGGGACAGGAGGAGGGGGCGGGGGAAAGACCACATGGGTGCAAAAGAGAATTCTGTGGCCACAGCAGACTCTCCCCTCCCCCAATCTAGTGACCTGGTGGCTTTCCTCAGTGGCAGCTGCTCAGAGGGCCACCCCCCGTAGCTTGGCTCACCAGCTCACCTCTGACTCTCCAGCTCTCCCCATTTTCCCTGGAGCACCTCCCTCTGCCTTCTGTCTCTCAGATCTGGGCCAGGGCATGGGGACCTCTGACTTGTGTATTCCTTTACCTGGAGACTCGGTTTCTGTACTCTTAATCCCGAGACTCTTGTGCTCTGCACCTGCTTGCCTCTTTCTGAAACCCAGATGGCTCTTGGAAGAGCTGGGGTGGCTTAGGGGCGACCTTGGTTAGGTGCGGCCAGCCCCCAGTTCCTCTGCGATTCCAAGTGTCCTCCATGCTCATCCTCCCGAGTGTTCTCCGGAGCAGGCTTCTCCCTTCAACATTGAGCCTTCGAGTGGCCAGCTTCACCCTCTAGGAGAGTGCAGGGTGGACATAACCTTCGAGGCCCTGCATTGCCAGCATCTGCAAACCATCCTGGAGCTGGAAGTGGAAAATGGAGCCTGGAGGTAAGGGGACAGTGGGAAGAGCCGCAACAACAAACTGTGCATCTTTGCGGTGTATTTATCTATGTTATATATTTATCTAGAGGTGTTCTGGATTTAAAACTGTTGACTCCAGAAAATTTGCATTCTATAAAATGTGTACATTACAGAAAAGAAACTTAAGATGACCCATAATCCATTCGCTAGGGATGGTCCACTGGTAATGCTGTGCGTGTATCTTTCTGGGGTGTGTCCTAAAGGGATGTAAAGTAGTGTAACCACTGTGGAAACTCCTTTAGCGTTCCTAGTGTTTGCCTTTCGGGTTATACTCCCAGGGACACCCTTTTCTGTGCACAGTGGACGATGTGTGCTCATGTAGGAATGCTCAGCCTGGACACTCCCTACAGGAAAAGCTAGAAACAGCCATTGTCCCTAGGAGAAGGGACACAAAAAAGGCGTGACATATTTAAATAAGCACATAGCATTGTTTTCTGGAGGGAACATGCTAGAGATTTCAAAGGTATTAGTAGATTTCCTTTCTTTTTTCTTTTTCATTCTCCCTCCCCTCCCCCATCTCCTTCCTCCTTTCTTTCTTTCTAGTGGAAAACTTCTCACATGTATAAAAACAGAGAGAATAGTATAATAAGCCCCCATGTACTCATTCCTCCCTTCAATAATTGTCAACTCACTGCAAGTACTGTTTCATCCATATAACCCTATCTGCTTCTCCCCACTCCTTCCCAAATTATTTTCTTTCTTTCTTTTTTTTTTTTTTGAGACGGAGTTTCGCTGTTGTTACCCAGGCTGGAGTGCAATGGTGCGATCTCGGCTCACCCCAACCTCCACCTCCTGGGTTCAGGCAATTCTCCTGCCTCAGCCTCCCGAGTAGCTGGGATTACAGACACGCGCCACCATGCCCAGCTAATTTTTGTATTTTTAGTAGAGACGGGGTCTCACCTCATTGACCAGGATGGTCTCGATCTCTTGACGTCGTGATCCACCCGCCTCGGCCTCCCAAAGTGCTGGCATTATAGGCATGAGCCACCGCGCCCAGCCCCCAAATCATTTCCAAATAAAATATTTATTTTCTTAAGCTGGCTGGTGGTAATATTTTGTTTCTAAAGTTGCGCAGAGGTAGGACATAGATGTTGTTTTATTATTTGTTAAACTATGTTTAAGCTGCATGTATGTTTTATACTCATTTTTGCATGTATCTGGTGTTTCATTGTAAAAACATTTAGATCTTTATGGATGCTCTTAATTATCCTCCAAAAAGACTGTTGTTTCATACTTCCACCTGCAGCGTGTGAGACTAGCCACTGCCCCACTCTCCATGACAGATGCTACGGGGCTTTGTATACTTGACCATCCGACCGTTCAGTTGTCCTCTCCTGCGATAACAAGCACAGGTCTAGGCGTGAGTCTTTGCACTGGTGCAAGGTGCTCTCTGGGTGTCAGAGGTGAAGGCTAAGTCTGCCTGCAGCTCAGGGGAAGGGCTTTCTATTTAGTCTTTGCATATTTCCTTTCCTTTTCTGTCTCTGTTCTTCTGAAAGGACCTTGTATTAGTCAGAATGTTTATAGTAGCAAGTGATGGAAACACAGACATTACCAACTTAGGCAAAAAAGGAGCCGCATTGGCTCATGTAACGGGGCATTCCCGCCTTGCCGAATCCAAGGGCCCGACCCTTTCCCTTTGCCTGGTCTTCTGCTTTCTCTCTTTCTCTACCGTCCCCGCCCCACTCCATCCACCCCAGCCCCACCCCTCACCTCTGCTGCTTTCTTTGTGGGCCTTTCTCTCCTCTGGTGACAAGGGCCTTTAGCACTCTGCCCTGGGGAGAGGCCACTTAAGGCTCCAGGCTCCCACGCTCAGCTTCACAACCTCTGAAAGCGAATGTGGCTCTTTCCAGAGATGGGCCCCATTGCTCTTGTGTGGGTTGTGTATCCGCCCCTTCCCCTGCTGGGCGAAGGGGAGCATCTGCCTCCGGAAGAGGCTCTTGCGTTTGTTTTTTTTTTTTTTGAGACGGAGTTTTGCTCTTGTTGCCCAGGCTGGAGTGCAATGGCGCGATCTCGGCTCACCGCAACCTCCGCCTCCTGGGTTCAGGCAATTCTCCTGCTTCAGCCTCCCAGGTAGCTGGGATTACAGGCACGCGCCACCATGCCCAGCTAATGTTTTGTATCTTTAGTAGAGACGGGGTTTCACCATTTTGACCAGGTTGGTCTCGATCTCATGACCTCGTGATCCACCCGCCTCGGCCTCCCAAAGTGCTAGGATTACAGGCTTGAGCCACCGCGCCCGGCCCGGCACTTGCGTTTTTATATTTCAAGCTTTGTTGTTCTTGAGTCTTTCCTTTTCTGTAGCGATCTCTTATTGCCTTATCAATGCAAAAGTCTCTCAGATTCCTCTGAGAAATTAGATTTCTCTGAGAAAACTAATTTCTGTTTTCTCAGATGTTGGATTTCTTCTTTACTTTTTTCTTTTTTTTTTTTAAAGACGGAATTTCCCTCTTGTTACCCAGGCTGGAGTGCCATGGTGCCATCTCGGCTCACCGCAACCTCCGCTTCCCAGGTTCAAGTGATTCTCCTACCTCAGCTTCCCGAGTAGCTGGGACTACAGGCGTGCACCACGACACCCCGCTAATTTTTATATTTTTAGTAGAGACAGGGTTTCACCATGTTGTCGATCTCTTGCCCTCGTGATCCACCCACCTCGGCCTGGCAAAGTATTAGGATTACAGGCATGAGCGCCGCGCCCAGCCTCTCCTTTACTTTTGGAGTTTTCTTCTGTTTCTAGTAATCCTCGCCTGTCCAGTCCTGTTTCTGAATGTAGCAGGAAGTTGATTTGCATAAGGAGCTTGTGGTGTAAGTTTCTTCTGAGTAGAAACGGGTAGATGTGGAGAGCACCCCTCTTCTGAGGGGTGAAGTACATGTGAGTCACCACCCTCAGAGAACACAGCTAGCCTGGATCCATCAGAGAAACTTTGGGGAAACAGCCCTAGACAAACAGTGGAGGGAACCCACAGCTGCCAGCTACACAAACCGTTCTGTGCTCCTTCATAAATAACAGGGAACCACTGGGGTATTTTTGGTTGTCTTTGTGATAGTTGAGACGACCAGTGTTACTGCAGGCTCTGCCCTGGCCTCTCTCCAGCGTGACACCCACAGTCTTCAGTGGGGGCAAATACTGTGGCAGCCCAATCCTTTTCTTTTCTTTTCTTTTTTTTTTTTTTGAGACAGAGTTTCGCTCTTGTTACCCAGGCTGGAGTGCAATGGCGCGATCTCAGCTTACCGCAACCTCCGCCTCCTGGGTTCAGGCAATTCTCCTGCCTCAGCCTCCTGAGTAGCTGGGATTACAGGCACGCGCCACCATGCCCAGCTGAGTTTTTGTATTTTTAGTAGAGACGGGGTTTCACCATGTTGACCAGGATGGTCTCGATCTCTTGACCTCGTGATCCACCCGCCTCGGCCTCCCAAAGTGCTGGGATTACAGGCATGAGCCACTGCGCCCGGCCAGCACAATCCTTTCCTTAATTTTCCGTTTTAATCTTTATTACTTGTACAAATGTATGGGGTACATGTGCAGTTTTGTTACGTGTCTAGATTGCAGAGTGGCCAATGTGGTTTGTTGGGACACGGTCGTCAGTGGTGTTATTTTTTGTTTGTTTTTATGTTTTAGTGCTGTTCTCTCATAATGATTTTTATTTCTGCATGCTCAGTAGTGGTGTCCCCACTTTCATTCCTGATTTCTCTCATTTGAGTCTTGATCAAATTTTTCTTGGTCAGTCTAGCTAAAGGTTTATCAGTGTTGTTGATATTTTCAAGGAACCAGATTTTGCTTCTGTTGATTTTCTGTCACATTTTTCTGTTTTCTGTTCCATTCCACTCTGCTCCCTACTCTTGGTTGTTTCTGCCCTTCTGCTTGCTTTGGGTTTAGTTTGCTCTTCTTTTTCTAGTTTCTTAAGATGAAAGTTTAGGTTTTTGATTTACAATCTTTTCTTTCTTTCTTTTAAAGAAAGTGGTATTTACAAATATCAATTTTCCTAAGCACTGCTGCATCCTATAACTCCTCATATATCATGTTTTCATTTTCATTGGGGTAAAAGTATTTTCCAGTTTTTCTTGTGGTTTCTTGTCTGGCTTGTTTATGAGTGTGTTATTTAATTTGCACATACTTTTGTTTCACAAATTTCTTTCTGTTGTTGATTTCTAATCTCATTCTATTTTTGGAGAACCCACTCTGTATAATTATAGTCCTTTAAAACTTATTGAGACTTGTTTTATGGTCTATTCTGGAGAATATTTCTTGCGTACTCGAGAAAAATATGTATTGTGCTGCTATTGTGTAGAGTGCAGTCTGTTCTGCTTGGTGTTTAGTGTTGTTTAAATCTTCTGTTTCAGTGTTTATCTTCTGGTTAGTTGTTTTTACATCATTAAAAGCTGTTGAAGTCTCCAACGTCACTGTTGAATTGTTGATTTCTCCTTTAATTTTCTCAGTTTTTGCTTCATGTATTTTGGGGTGCTTTTGTTAGATACATACACATTGATAATTGTTATGTCCTTCCTTCCTTCCTTCCTTCCTTCCTTCCTTCCTTCCTTCCTTCCTTCCTTCCTTCTTTTGAGACAGAGTTTCGCTCTTGTTACCCAGGCTGGAGTGCAATGGCACGATCTCAGCTCACATCAACCTCCGCCCCCTGAAGCAATTCTCCTGCCTCAGCCTCCCGAGTAGCTGGGATTACAGGCACACGCCACCACGCCCAGCTAATTTTTGTATTTTTAGTAGAGACAGGGTTTTACCTCATTGACCAGGATGGTCTCGATCTCTTGACCTCGTGATCCACCCGCCTCGGCCTCCCAAAGTGCTGGGATTACAGGCTTGAGCCACCGCGCCCAGCCATATAATTGTTGTATCTTTCTAACTGACCTTTTATAATTATAAAATATCCTTCCTTGTCTCTAATAACAATTTTTGTCTTAAGGCCTATTTTATCTAGCATCCATGTATCTCCTAGAGCTCTCTTTGGGGTACTGTTTGCATGGTATATATTTATCCATCCTTTTCCTTTTAAGCTGTTTGTGTCTTTGAATCTAAAGTGTCTCTTGGAGACAGCATATACTTGGATCGTTTTTTAAAAATCCATTTTGCTAATCTCCGCCATTTGATTGGATTGTTGATTCCATTTATATTTAATGTAACTACTAATAAAACAGAACTTACATCTCCCATTTTGCTACTTGTTTTCTGTATTTTGTCTTTTGTTCCTGCGTTCCTCCATTATTGCCTTATTCTGTGTTAGATAGGTATTTTCTAGTATGCCATTTTAATTTCCACGTTTCTTTTACTTCTTAAAAAGTTATTTTCTCACTGGTTTTCCAAGGCTTTACAGTTAATATCTTTATTTTAAAACAGTCTGGGTTAGATTCACACCAACTTAATTTCAGTAGTCTGAAATGTTGCTGTAATACAGCTCAGCTCTATCCTTTCCCCTTCCTTTGAACTGTTACTGCCACACAGATTACATATTTATACATTATAGGCTCATCACAACAGTTTTATAGTTATTGGTTTATATAGTTGCCCTTTAAATCAGAGAGAAAAGTAAGCAAAAATACATTTATTCTGTCTTTTGCATTTACATATGAATTTACCTTGATGTGTTTGTATCTATCAAGGCTTAAGATTTGTTTCTTAATAATGTATTAAGAAATTTATTACAAAGAATCAGCTTACACAACTGTAGGAACCAGCTAGGCGAGCCTGAAATCTGTAGGGCAGGTTTTCAGGAGGGGCAGGCTGGCACTTTCGGGGACAAAATGAAGCTATTATAGACACAGGGAATTTCTTTGGATAACCCCATTTCTGCTTCTAAGGCCTCTTAGTGGCCAGATGTAGTAGGTCACCTTTGTAATCCCAGCACTTTGGGAGGGCAAGGTGGATGGATCACTTGAGGTCAGGTGTTTGAGACCAGTCTGGCCAACACAGTGAAACCTCATCTCTATACAAAAACTAGCCTGGCACATTGGCACATGCCTGTAGTCCCAGCTACTCAAGAGACAGGAGAATTGCTTGAACCTGGGAGGCGGAGGTTACATTTAGCCAAGATGACATCACTGCACTCCAGCCTAGGTAAGAGTGACTCTGTCTCAAAAAAAAAAAAAAAAAAACAAAGGCCAGGCGCGGTGGCTCATGCCTGTAATCCCAGCACTTTGGGAGGCCGAGGCGGGTGGATCACGAGGTCAAGAGATCGAGACCATCCTGGTCAACATGGTGAAACCCCGTCTCTACTAAAAATACAAAAAATCAGCTGGGCATGGTGGCGCGTGCCTGTAATCCCAGCTACTCAGGAGGCTGAGGCAGGAGAATCGCCTGAACCCAGGAGGTGGAGGTTGCGGTGAGCCGAGATCGCGCC